>JAIGNY010000589.1:1215000-1473542 GCA_020152595.1 Chiridota heheva | reverse complement strand
CATCAACACCATCCAAAATGAAGCCCTCAGGCTTTGTCTGGGTGCCTACAGGACCTCCCCAATCACCAGCTTCATGTTGAAGCCAACGAACCACCCTTTCTGCTAAGGTGTAGAAAGCTTAGCCTCTTCTATGCTTTTAGAGTCCTCACCAATACCCAGAACCCTGTTTACAACCTCATTTTGTACCCAAATTTCTCCACCCTCTTTGATAGGACTAAAACGCTATCCCCTCCCTTTAGCTTACACATTAAATCAGACCTCCATCTCGGCATCAACCCCGCCACTCTTGGCACCTTCTCCTGGCCCACTTTTCCTCCTTGGGCCCCCTCCCTTCTATCCACCTGAGCCTCTCCACTCATTACAAAACCCAAACCCATCCTAACCTCTCTCATCAATCTCCACAACCAATTCAAAGACCAACTCTCAAATTATCCCTCTAACTATACTGATGGCTCCAAGGAAGGCAACAAGACAGCTGCTGCTGCCGTCATCCAAGACATCACCCTTAGTAGCAGACTTCCCGACCACTCATCCATCTTTTCAGCTGAGGCAAAGGCCATCCTCCTCGCCCTCAACTTTATTGAGTTCTCTCTGCTCAGCCACTTTGCCATCTTCTCAGACTCCAAGGCTGTTCTTACTTCTTTACTCAATCTTAAATGGGATAACTTCACATCCCACCTCCTCATCCAGAAACTCCTTTTGCCCACCCTCTGCAGAAAAAGTATTCTTTTCTTCTGGATACCCAGCCATGTTGGTGTCCCTGGCAATGCCAGGGCTGATGCAGCCGCTAAGGTTGCCCTCAACCTCCCCCTACCCCATTTCCCAAACCCTTTCTGACATCAAACCGCTTTAAAAATTCCCTTATTCGTGACCATGGGACTCCCAAATTGATAACAAACTCCACGTCATCCAGCCTACCATTCCAATCAAACCCACCATCATCAATCTCTCTTGTGTTGACAACGTTCATATTACCTGTCTTAAAATAGGTCACACCCACCTCACTCACTCCCACCTCCTTATTGGCTCTCCCCAACCCTTTTGCAACAATTGCCATTGATTGCACCCTCACAGTCCAGCACGTTCTCTTTGCGTGCTCCCTGTACAATCTTCACAGAGCTTCCCTCGCTCCCCACAGCTTCCCTCGCTCCCCACAACTCAATTGCTGAGTTCTTCCAGAAAAACCTTTTGGATAAGATTATCTCGTTCCTTCATCATGCTTCCCTCTACAACCTTATTTAGTCCCCCAACCTCTCTCTCAATACCAGCTTTCTGACTTTCATTTCTTGTTTTTTTCTCATTCTCCCCTGTTGTTTTTCCCTCCTACCTCTAGAATGATCTAACCTCTTGGGCACAATTTAACCCTCGTTGTCATGGTGCCGTTAAGCCCTCATCAAACAAACAAACAAACTTAGTTTTGATGTATTCTATCATAGTTTGTCCTGTAATTTTGTGGCTTAAATATTATTGGATTTATCAGGAAAAAGGTAAACAAAATAAAGGGTAATTATAATTTACCATGCGAAGAAAGCTCGAGGAAAAATAATTCAAGTTTGTAACAAAATTAAACAAATTTTCATCAAAATACATAAATAATTGCTAAGAATGTGAGGATGAGTGCATCATACTTCTACAGTAGACTTACTACACCAGTTACTTCTACAGAGCTGAGTCAGATTTTTTCCATATCAGATCAATTTGTTTAACCACTGAACCAATCCTTGAATCCAGCACTTCAGTTAGACACTCGCAGTGTGTGTATTTGTATTTGTGTGTTGCCATGGAGCTATAAAATTAGTGTTTGCACATGGAGGTGATTGTAACTTAGCAGTGTACACAAAGGTACTGTAGATAATGAAGTTAGTGGCGGGTTAGAATTTGAATGCCCTGAGGGATAGTCTATTATTGTTCAAGTTTGGTACTGCAAACATGACCTATATAGTATACTTTCTACATACTGCAACTCAATTTATCAGAAAAATGAAATGAGTTATCATACAGTAGAGCCATAGGTCCATGAGTATAGTGTAACAGGTTCCTTTGGACTCATTTTCAAACCATAGATATAGCAGGCATGGCTGCAGTGGGTGATATCCCAACAATAAATCCTCCCCTCCTTCCTAAAAAGAAAACAAAGAAGTTATTTTAAGTCTAACATTTTAGCACAATTTCAAATGGCAAAGTTATCCTCTTGCTAGCGTTTGCTACTGTACATTACATTTTCAGAAAATATGCATTTTCTCCTACCCTCAGACAATATCAGGCTCCTATAGCCAGGAGTGTAGGAAGCTTTCAATTAGTGGGAGAGGGGGTGGGGAATTCCTAAAACAACAAAGTAAAATAAAAGGGGCACTTTTCCAATGGGTACACTTTCCTCATACATTGGACCGACAAACGTTGCCAGTTTCCTACTATGTGGTTAGTAATTAGGGGGCACTTTTGTCTGCATTCTTAATAGTAATTGAGGGGAATTTTTTATTTTCTGAAGAGGAACTTGCCCTCTCTTGCACCTTTAACAGTAATTAAGGGGCACTTTCATTTTCAGAAGGGACACTTCCCCCTTTCTTCTGGTTCCTACACATATGCCTAAAGCCTCTTATTAGGGAGGCTATAATGAAAATTTAAAGTGGCATGTAAATGTTTATAAGTATGATTAAATGAAAGATGGTAGTTGAAGGAACAATTTATAGCAAAAATCATGTAATACGGTGACACGGTTCTCAAGTTATGAGAAAAAAAGGTGTCACTTGGATTACCCCAAATTTGATTGCTGTTTCCATGACAACCAGATTAGCCAAATTTTGGTCAGTTTTGAAAAATCAAGCATTTTGAAAGCATAATAAATGTTTGGACATGTTACTTTACTACTGATATGAAGTATTTTTTTGTTCTGTACAATGTTCTCTTCAACTTAAAAAGAAAAATTAATGATTGAAAATATGACATCGTTAAAGAATTAATGACATAGTTAATGTGTAAACAAACCATAACATACATGAAATTGAAATATCCAAAATCCTATCCCTGATACTAAAGCTTATCTTGATAAAGCAAAACAGAAACTCAAAGATATATATGACAGGAAAATCAAGGGTATCATAATCCGCTCTCGAGCAGGGTGGTTGGAAGAAGGTGAGCGGAATACTAGCTATTTCTTAAACCTATTAGATCGTGGTGATGGCCAATTCATTACCAGTACTAAGGATATATTAAAACTAGAGAAAGATTATTTCAGTCATATTTACAAGTCTTCCTTTGTGGACAATTCGAAATATGTGTTTTTATCTTGTTATTTTGATAATTTACCGGCCTCCGTGCAACTAAGTGATAAGGAGCGTGACTCTTGTGAAGGCTTTCTTACATATAAGGAATGTAAAAAAGCGGTTTTATTATGAAAGTAGATAAATCTCCAGGTACCGATGGGCTACCAATTGAATTTTATAAAACCTTTTGGAATTATATTGGTAGTATGGTAATACAGTCGCTGAATTTTGCTTTTTTCTGTGGTCATTTAACTCATGAGCAAGGTAGAAGTGTTATTTCATTAATTTCCAAACCCGATAATGATTCAACGAAACTAGAGAATTAGAGACCTATCTCACTGCTTAATGTGGATTACAAAATTGCAGCCAAGTGCATTGCTGAGCGTATGAAAAATGTTTTAGATGTTATAGGGAATCATGATCAAACCGGTTTTTTAAAGGCCGGTATATAGGGGAAAACGTTCGTATCATTCTTGACATTATAGATTTTACCAATGAAAATAATATTTCAGGCTTTCTTCTTCTTTTTTTAAACTTTCGTAAAGCTTTTGATACCCTTGAATGGCCATTCTTGTTTAAGACTCTGGATTATTTTCACTTTGGTAATGACATTAAACGCTGGATCAAAACCCTTTATTCTAATCCTATTTCTTGTGCCTTGAACAATGCAAAATGAAGCCCTCAGGCTTTGTCTAGAAGCCTACAGGACCTCCCCAATCACTAGCCTTCATGTTGAAGCCAACGAACCCCCCTTTCTACTTAGATGTAAACAGCTTAGCCTCTCCTATGCTTTTAGAGTCCTCACCAACACCCAGAACCCTGTTTACAACCTCATTAGGTACCCCAATTTCTCCTCCCTCTTTGATAGGACTAAAACCCTATCGCCCCCCTTCAGCTTACGCATTAAATCAGACCTCTTTCAACTTGGCATCAACCCCGCCACTCTCGCACCTATTCCTGGCCCACTTTTCCGCCTTGGGCCACCCCCCTTCCTTCTGTCCACCTTGACCTCTCCACTTATAACAAAACTCAAACTCACCCTAATCTCTTCATCAATCTCCACAACCAAATCAAAGACCAACTCTCAAATTACACCTCCATCTATACTGATGGCTCCAAGGAAGGCAACAAGACAGCTGCTGCTGCCATCATCCAAGACATCACCCTCAGTAGCAGACTTCCTGACCACTCATCCATCTTTTCAGCCGAGGCTAAGGCCATTCTCCTCGCCCTCAACTTTATTGAGTACTCTCCTCTTAGTCACTTTGCCATTTTCTCTGACTCAAAGGCTGTTCTTACTTCATTACTTAATCTTAAATGGGATAACCTCACCTGCCACCTCCTCCTCCGAAACTCTTTTCTCCCACCCTCTGCAGGAAAAGTGTTCTTTTCTTCTGGATACCCAGCCATGTTGGCATCCCTGGCAATGACAGGGCTGATACAGCCGCTAAGCTTGCCCTTAACCTCCTCCTTCCCCTTTTCCCAAAACCCTCTCTGACATCAAACCGCTTATCGCTTCTCTTGTTCGTGACCGCTGGCAAACCTTATGGAACTTCCAAATTGATAACAAACTCCATGTTATCCAGCCCACAATCCCAATCAAATCCACCATCAACAACCTTTCTCGTATCGACAACGCTCATATTACCCGTCTTAGAATTGGTCACACCACCTCACTCACTCCCACCTCCTTATTGGTTCCCCAACCCCTCTGTAACAATTGCCACTGCATCCTTACAATCCAACACGTTCTCCTTGCTTGCCCCCTGTACAACCTTCCCAGAGCTTCTCGCTCCCCACAACTCAATTGCTGAGTTCTTCCAAAAAAATCCTCCAGATAAAATAGTCTCCTTCCTTCAGCATGCATCCCTCTACAACCATATTTAATCCTCCTCTTCCACCCCCTCTCTACTTTGTTTTTAGTTTTACCCATGCACCTCCTCTCTCGATCACAGCTTTCTGGCTTTTGTTCTTGAATTTCTCTCATTCTTCCCCTAGTCTCTTTCCTTACTACCTCTAAAATGATCTGACCTCTCAGGCACAATTTGACCTTCGTTGTCGTGGTGCCGTTAAGACCTCATCAAACAAACAAACAAACATTGAACAATGGACATTCCTCAGGTTTCTTTAAAATAACTTGTGGTGTAAGGCAAGGGTGTCCATTGAGTACATACTTGTTTATCCTTTGTATAGAGATTATGTCTATTGTATTACGTCATAACGATGATTTTATTGGTATACATGTTTACAATACTGAACTTAAGTTAAGTCAATATGCGGATGATACAACTTTGATTTTAAATGACAACATATCTTCTTTAAAAGCTGTTTTAGAAATGCTCCATGATTTCACCCAAGTTTCTGGGCATGCTATCAATTCATCTAAATCTAATTTATTTCCATTAGGACCGTTTGTTAAGAATGTCCCACCTCATTTTCAAAATTACGGTTTTAAGATAACACATGGGCCATTAAGATACCTAGGTATTAATATAACCTACCAGCAAGCTGATCTTTATAGTCTCAATTATCTACCCAAGTTGTCTCGTCTCAAAACTCAGCTCAACCTTTGGTCTCAACGAGATCTCACCCCTTTGGGGAAGATTACATTGATTAAAACTTTTGGGATATCCCAACTTGTTTATCTTATTTCTGTTCTACTTAACCCAAATATCAGTTTTGTTAAAGAAGTAAATGCTTTTCTTTTCAAGTTTATATGGTCGGGAAAACCAGACAAAGTACGTCGTGTGACTATGTGCCTCCCGTATAACCAGGGAGGTTTGAATATGATTGATCTGTCTAATTTTATTCATGCCATTAAATTATCGTGGGTGAAGAGGTATATTGATACTATGTTTAAGCCATTGAAATTATTTTTTGACTTATATCTCAGTAAATTTTGCAAAGATTTTATATTCAGATGCAATTTCAGTGAATTTGATGTTGTTAAGATTCCTAATTAATTTGTGAGAGATGTGTGTATCTCATGGAGTAAATTAAGATCATGTCAAACCTACCTGTAATTTTAACTCCGAAATTATTTGGAACAATCATTCTATTCGTATTGGCAATTCTACAGTTTTTAGTAATAATTATGTCTCAAAGGGTGTTAAATATATTTCAGATCTATACTCCGGCGCTGGTCATATCTATAATTTTGAATCTTTGAATGATGTTTATGATATAAATTCTAAGAATTTTACATTTTTCTATGGTTTGATCTCTGCCATTCCTAAGCAATGGAAATCTGATATTTGTACCTTTCAGAGGAAAATACCTTCTTATCAAGAAAACGTTTTAAGTAACATTGTATGGGTTAATAAAGTCACAAAGTGGATTTATAATCATTTATGTCATTCAAACAGGGCGACACATATTACTAAATGTTACTGGGATCATTTTTTTGATAAAAATGACAAAGAATGGCAGATTATTTTTTCTAATTGTTTTATAAGCAGTCTGCGAAACAAAAACTCAATTTTTCCAATTTAGATCTATTCACAAAATACTTTCTGTAAATAGCTACCTCCACAAGTTAAAAATACTAGATAATGACCTTTGTTCCTTTTGTGGTAATGACAGTGAAACCCTCAAGCATCTATTTTGGTCATGTAATATTTCATCTAAGTTTTGAAATGATGTTTTTAATGATACTTTAAGTGATGTAACTTCAAGCTTGAATTATAGTTATTGCTTTTGGTTATACTGATGAAAACTATTTTAAATACAATTACATTATTTTTCACACTAAATATTTTATTTTCACATGTAAATATACCAATACCATACCTACTCTTTATAGATTTAAAACAGCTATGAAGATGATGCTCGAGATGGAAAGAAACTTTTATGTTAAAAAAGAAGTTATGATTATTTTTCATTGCTTAAAGATACATTTTTTGAATGTAACAGTAATTCATAATTTCCCTTTTTTCTATATTTTCTTTGAAATTGTTTGCTTTGTAAAACTGTCACTTTTTGTATATTTCTTGAGCTGCTGATTATTGTTTTTGGAAGTTGAATAAATATGTTTAAAAAAAAAAAACATGAAATTGGGAAAAGTGGGACAAATGTGTTTTAATGTAAAATTTTGCTAAATTTGATTTAAATGCAGTTTTGAAACCAAATAAGCTGTGTTCTCAGCAAATGATTTAGCCATGTATAAAATTATCATTTAAGGACTTAACAAATAAAGGGAAATCTAATTAACGACCTAAATAATTAATTAACATTGACGAAAAGTTAGACAATTCATTGGGTCAAAGTGTGCAAATCTGAAATTATTTCAGTGCTTCAAATAGATATTTAAGCTGACAGTTATAAGATTCTAGCTAAAGTGTTTATAATTTAAATAACAAGACACATAACCTAATTATGATATGTCTCTGTTAAATACTTGTAAGAATGAACTTGAAGAGACTTACAACTATAAACTTCAAGGTATCTTTACCAGGTCAAGGGCGAGATGGGTTGAGGGGGGTGAAAAGAATACACGGTACTTCCTAAATCTCGTGCTTTGGAATAAGGGGGGTGAAAAGAATACACGGTACTTCCTAAATCTCGAGCATAGGAATAAGACCAATAGCTCAATAACTAAACTTATTGATAGTAATGATGCTATTATTTCCGATAATGATGATGTTTTAAATGAAATTGAGAACTTTTACCGCTCTCTTTATTTTGATCGCCAAGTGAATGATCCCAGTGACTTTTTTAACTCTTTTAATGATAATAGTTGTTTAAGTAATGCTGATTCTATGTGTTTAGATGGTCCTTTGACTTATGACGAGTGTACAGATAATTTTTGCTTTGAATTCTAACAAGTCGCCCGGCTCAGATGGAGTAACATCCGAATTCTATAAGTTTTTCTGGGAAGATATTGTCGATCTTGTTGTTAATTCTCTTAATTTTGCTTATGATACAGGTACTCTTTCTCCTCTCCAAAATCAGGCCATTATTTCACTTATAGCTAAGCCAGACAAGGATCATTTATATTTAAAGAACTGGAGGCCTATTGCACTCTTGAAAATTGATTATAAGATCGCAGCCAAAGTTCTTGCCACACGTCTTAAAAATGATCTTTATACAGTAGTATAATCAGTGTTGAGCAGACAGGTTTCTTAAAAGATAGGCACATTGGTAAAAATGTTCGATTAGTCCTCGATACCATTGATTTCTGTACACTTAATTATATATCAGGATCTCTTCTACTCCTTGATTTTCACAAAACTTTCGATTCTTTTAATCATTGGTGAAAATGTTCGATTAGTCCTCGATACCATTGATTTCTGTAAACTTAATAATATATCAGGTTCTCTTCTACTCCTTGATTTTTACAAAGCTTTAGATTCTTTAAATCATTCGTTTATAGATAAAGTTCTGAGGTATTTTAATTTTAGTGACAGTTTTAGACGATGGGTTTATACTTTATATCGCAATGCCACATCTTGTGTGATTAACAATGGTTTCTGTACCAACTTTTTCTCAGTTTCATGTGGCGTTAGGCAAGGCTGTCCTCTTAGCCCCTATCTTTACATTATTTGTGCTGAAATATTATGTCGGTGTATCAAATGTGACCCTAACATAAAGGGCATTAACATAGATAACATTTCCTTCAAAATATCCCAATATACGGATGATACTGTACTTTTTACTGATAGTTCTAGAACTTCACTTAATTCCATAGTTACTGTGTTAAACGACTTTAAGAAAGTGTCAGGTCTTATCACGAATTTTAACAAATCATTCATTTTTCCCATTGGCCCGTATGCCGACACACACCCTTTGATTTTAATGATTTCTCTTTCAACATTTTGAATGGTCCAATTCAATATATAGGCATTTCTTTACAAATCATTCCTAGGATTTTTTTCGATTAAATTATTTACCTAAGTTATCCCATCTCAAAAAGTTATTATACCTATGGTCAACAAGAGACCTTACGCCAATAGGGAAAATCACAATTATCAAATTATTCGCTATCTCCCAATTAGTTTACCTTTTTACTGTTCTGCCTGACTCACCAAGTAATTTTACACTCGAGCTTAATAAAACACTTTTTAAGTTTATTTGGAAAGGGAGTCGTCACAAAATTAAACACTCGGCCTTGATTAATGATCTTAAATATGGTGGCTTTTGGATGATCTACATTGATTCATTTATTAAAAGTTTAAAGTGCTCTTGGATCCGGAGAGACTGTTCTGGTACAACTAGTAATTGAAAGGTGTATTTTGATATTTTCTTACATAAAAATGGTACTAATTTCTTTTTTAAGCGTAATGTTCACCCCAATGATGTACCTAATATTTCAAATATCCTTATTAAGCAAGTCTGTATCGCTTGGTCTTCTTATAATTATCATACCCCGAATAGAGGGTTTGAAAACGAAATCATTTTAAATAACTCTTTTGTTAAAATTGATAAGAAACTTGTATTTGACCAACGCCTCTTTCAGGGTGGCGCCTATCATGTTCACGACTTTTATGATGTCAATGGTTCCCCAAAGGAATATCATACTTTCATTAATGATTTTAATTAACACTCATTACCATTCACTCTTTATTTTGGTTTTTTTTTTGTCTCTTCCGGTATTCTGTAAATCTCACATGCGTGAGCAAGCTGGTATTGTAATAACTACTCTTAATAAAAATAAACCCCAATCATCTCTTTTCAATGCTAAAGTCACTCTTGACAGAGCTGTTTATTCATCTATTGTGAATGTACACACTAAGACTCCCACTTGTGTTAACAAATGGAGCGAAGAGTTCTCTTATAATTTGGATTGGGATAGAATATTTTTGTTACCACATAGGGCGGTCTCCAACTTCAGACTTCGTAACTGTAGTTTAGTTTCATTCATCGTGTTCTTACTTTGGTTTGGTGTGCTAGATTCCCCACTTTGTACTTTTTGTAATTCTTGTAATGAAAGTATCTCTCATTTATTTTGGGATTGCCCCATTATTGCCAATTTTTGGAGGGATGCTATGCTTCTCTCCATCAACTCCCTTGTAAATTTAGACAAGGGTCTTGTTTTCTTCGGTTACCTCGACCATTTCAGATCCCCTATCAATTTTCTCCTTATTAATGCAAAGTATTATATCTATACATTTAGAGCTAGGAAGTCCCAACCTCAAGTCAATCACTTTCATAACATTTTATCTTTCAACCTTAAAGTCTACAAACATTTGAATAAGACCAAGGCATGTGTAGATCATTTCTTGAAGTTCTTTAATTAAGCATTCACCCATTGTATTCCATTAAAGTATAGTACAGTAGCTAGTATAGTAGCTAGTATTGTGTCGTATAATCTCTCGTGTACGAGTCTACCATTACAGAGATCTCTTGAGTGCTTTAATAAGCAGATGCTATTGTTGACGTTGGGATGTGCATAGAATGTACATAGCATAGCAAATATTGTTATAACAATGACTGTTTTGCGAACAATGTAGCCAGATGGATGAGACAATTGTAGATGATAATGTAGATAAGTGTAAAATGTAAATAGCAGAAAAAAACTTTGTAAAAACAATGATTGTAAATATTAGCAACAGAAAGTGTTTGTGAACAATGTATAAATATGTAGAAAGAAGGATGGGAGAATTGTAGATGACGATGTAGATATGTATAGAATGTAAATAGCAGAAAAGACTTTGTAAAGACAATGATTGTAATCATCAGCAACAGAAAGTGTTTGTGAACACTGTATACATTTAAAGTAAACAATGAAATAAACGGAGCAAAAAAAAAAAAAAAGACATAATTAAAAATATGATTAAAAATCATATGAAATTAATTGGAATTCTCCACAATTTGGATTATTTACTATGACATTGTTCAAAACTATGCATTTAATTTGATAAAAACCAAAATGATGAACTTGTAACATTCCATTAAAATGTAGAAATTATACAAACATTTAACCACTGATTAATTGTTAATATATTAATTATGAATATTAATTAAAATGTTTAAAGTATGAGCACAAAATATTTAAATGTTTATGAAAAAATGGAGGGAAAAAAAAATGTGATGAAATAAAAAATATATTTTATTCAATAAAAAGTTAAGTTTCTCTCAGCAATATTATTAAACAAATTATACACATAGATCAATTCCAATTCATGATGGTACACATGCAATAGCAGTGTATTTGCAATGTTCGGTTGATTGATAAATAACTGGCACTCGCATGAAAAAATAAAATGAATAACAGGCCATAGGCCAAGGTACATGTAGCTGCAATGATTGTGATGAAAGTTTAAAGTTACAACAAAAAAAACATGCAGAATCAGCACACCCGCAGTATGTTCAGTTTATCCAAAAATGTTTAACTTGTCTAAAACACACAGGCCCTAATTAGCTGCGCAGTGAATGATGAAAAATATAAAAAATAAAATTTATTTAATCAAAACTTAATTTCTTTCAGCAATGATAGTATTTTAACAAATCATACGCATAGATCAAGAAAATTCATGATGGTATGCACAGCGTACCCGCATTGTTCGGTTGATCAAGAAATGACATCCCCCACGCCTCCCCCCAACCCCTCAAAAAAAGAAATACAGGCCATTGGCGAAGCATAAACAAGCTGCAGAGATTGTGCTTTTTGATTATAAAAAGATCTTGATCTAACTAGAAGTCAATTTCCTTTCAGCAATAAATAAGAATTTAAATTCAAGATGGTCCGTACACAATAACTAAACATTAACAGACCAACACTACAAATTCCAGTCTAAAATGGCTGCTACAGTGCTAACTTTACTGCACACAGTTAATTCTTGTACCTGTATACACTAACTTTACAGTGTCCGTAGTTGCGTTACGAAAGTACTGTACATTGTCAGTACTGTATACCGAAATCGGCTTAAAATTACTCTAAAGCCTGCTGATAAATCATTTAATTAAGCTTGCCTCAATATAAGTAAGCTATGCGTAACATTACATACAATTAGAAATGGTAAATGAATATAAACTGCCCTCGAAATATGGAAATTCCAGCTTACAGTATACTAGAACTTAAATGAGTTACAACGCCACTTTGATGTGATTGCGAAATCATCGGTCAATTAAAAAATAAATCGCCTGCCGTGTAAATGGGGCATTGTGACATATTATATATCTGAAAAACTTCTCGGAAACTTGAGATATTGTCTTTCTTTCTGGCCACACATTGGTTGTAGGTGATGAACGACGTATCAGCAATGGCTTTTTATAAACCCACCCTGCATAACACACAACAAAATTTCACGTCCCAAAAATTTCGCACGGCTTCAAGTCTCTTATATAGTATTTTTTATCATCCCGTAAGTCACTCATATCACATAATTTTGGTCTTATATAAAAGGTAATACTACCCAATTAATAATATCATATCAACTTTCAGATATGTTTTATAAAAGTAGCAAATATCGTAAGTTAAAAAGAATTATTTTTAATGCATTTAATTGTGAGTTATAAAAATAGTAACTGCGCATGCTCGCAAATCGCGAAGTCGTAAAATCTGTGGTTACATATCGCCAGCATCGGGAAATTTGATTGTTTTGGTCTCCCTACTCTTATGCACAATGTATACTATCAAGGATATTCCCATGGTCGCACTTGTGCTTCAGCATACACCAGTCATTTTCACACAAATAAGACAGAACTTGAATATCTCCAATAATGGAATAAAACATTGAAGTAGTTTATTCACCTTTTTTTAAGTTTGAATAATATGAGACATAATTTAGAATTATCATATCATATTCCTGACGGAATATCATATTCCTGATAAGGCAAAAGTCTTCTTTCATGAATGAACTTGAATATTGACAAATCCAATAATGGAATAAAACATTGAAGTAGTTTATTCACCTTTTTTTAAGTTTGAATAATATGAAACATAATTTAGAATTATCATATCATATTCCTGACGGAATATCATATTCCTGACGGAATAAGGCAAAGTCTTCTTTCATGTGAGATGAACTTGCATGACTGCTGAATTGATCCTTTAAAGGATTAGGTCAGGGGTCAGGCAAGGTGATCTTATGTGAAAGAGGAACTTTAAAAAAACAAAATGGTGAAGAAAGCATTCAAATAGCTTATTCCCTTCAGGAGATATTCAAGTTTAAAGTTTGGTATCATTTGCATAGAAACGACTGAAATCAGACTAGTTGTGATGTCACATCCTCAAGATTCCCCAAAGTATTTATGTTAAAAGTTAAATCCATCGGAGCCATCAGGCTCATAGAGCAGGTGCTTATTCCCGGTTTCTATGGCGCAAGCGGATGAGAGTACATGACTTCCCCTGGACAGGACACCAGTCAACTGCAGATTAACTCCCCAGCAGTGCTGGCACTTATTTTACAGCGGAGTGGACTGAAGCAAGTAGAGTAAAGTGCCTTACTCAAGGACATAATGCAATGCTCGCGGTGGGAATCGGTGCCTTTCGAATATGAGCATGACTCCTTAACCATTGAGTCATTGCACCTCTACTATTTTAGTAGTAATGTAAAGTATTTATGCATTCTATCATAGTTTGTCCTTAAATTTTGTGGCTTAAAGACCATTTTTTTCCCCTCCGGGAGACAGGGGACTAATAGACCTTTCGTTTGATATGGGAAATTTTATATTAAATTTTAATTAGCTACCTCTAATTAGCCATACCCGTAAGGCAATAATTATGTGCACACTAAGTCAATGAGACTTAAAAATGTCAAACAGGGAGAGGGGTGGCATTCTATGGGTTCGGGAGCATATTCCTCCGTGATGGATTTGTTCAATAGGGGGGTGACTAGGCTTTTAAAAATGTCAACAAATTCGGGATTGAATCTATTCAAGTAGACTCAATCAGCCGTTTTTGCAGAGGAACAAAGTCTGAGAATTTTGGAGTGATCTACATAACTTGGGGCGCAATTTGGTTAAATTAGGCCCAGAAATATCAAATTTTTCACGAATTTTTTTTCTTCTAGGGAAGGGATTATTAGACCTTTCGTTTGATATGCAAAATTTGATATTAGATTTTAATTAGCTACCTCTAATTAGCTGTACCCACCCGTAAGGCAATATTTATGTGCACACTATGTCAATGAGACTTAAAAACGTCAAACAGGGAGAGGGGTGGCATCTTATGGGTTCTGGAGCATTTTCCTCCGTGACGGGTTTGTTCAATAGGGGGGTGACCAGGAACGTAGTCTTATCTGTGCACAAATGACTGGCGTAGTGAGTCTCCTATGGAAGATTGGCACCCTCATCCTCACATTCTTTGCAAATGTTAATGTATTAAAGAAATTATATTCAACTTTTTTACTATTTGAATTATTTTCCCTCAAACTTTGTTCAGGCAGTTAGTAGATTCTGTTCTATTACGTTCCTGACATATCCAAAGTTTTTAAGTCACAAAATTGCACGACAAAATTTTTTTTTTTAAATTAATATTTCTTCTTCTCAAATACAAAATCAATTACAACAAGATATTGAATACAATGAAGTACAAATCATGGAGAGAGAACAAAATTAATAGAAATGTATAAACATCTGACATTTTGACAAGCATATAGGAGAAGCGAAATACAAAAATGACATGGTGGGCAGTTCAAGTTGATTGATTAACCAAGGAGGCCACTGTTTAAAGAATTTATCACGACCTGAATTTAAGCAGGCATTATAGAACAGAACCTGTAATAATAACGTGACGTAATTTTTAAAGTGATTAAATTAGAATGTTACTTTTTGCATCTTGCATATGTAAATGTAGAATTAAAAGCAAATCATAAGTGTCTTTACATCTTTGTTCATACAATAATTAAACGTTATACCAAAGATTAAGATTTCTGGATTGATAAAGAGAGTATTTTTAGTACTATCATGGACAAAATTCTTGAAAAGCTGCCACATCTGCACACCTTATCACAATCAAACATGATATGAGTTTATGTCTCTCTCTTTAAGGCAAAATGAACTCAGATCGTGTTCCATAATATTAGTTTTCTTAAGATAACTATTAGTAGATAAAATCCTTGTATTGATCTGATATTGTAACCAAACAAATTTACAGTCCAAATTCAGTTTAAAAGTGAGTTTGTAAATCAAATTCCAATTCAGATTAACATTATCAAGTTCACCTTGCCATTTCTCTTGCGATTTGATAGTGACATCAGAAGAATGTATTGTCTATACAAATCAGAACTACCTTTCTCAGATCTAAGTATCGCTGCATAAAACTCAGGAAGGAAGTGTCTTTTTAAGTTACAAGATGTGTGACCATTTAAAAAACTGTTTAACTGCCCTTATCACGCTGTCATATTCTAAAATGTTTCTATTAACTTTACAATAGGTTTATATGTTTTATGTTACAATATGTTTTATGTTACAATATGTTTTATGTTACAATATCTTTATTTGTTTTATGTTACAATATGTTTATATGTTTTATATTACAATATGTTTTATGTTACAATGTTACAATATGTTTATATGTTTTATGTTACAATATGTTAATATGTTTTATGTTACAATATGTTTTATGTTACAATGTTACAATATGTTTATATGTTTTATGTTACAATATGTTTGTTTTATGTTACAATATGTTTTTATGTTTTATGTCACAATGTTACAAAATGTTTGTTTTATGTTACAATATGTTTTATGTTACAATGTTACAATATGTTTATATGTTTTATGTTACAATATGTGTAAATGTTTTATCTTACAATATGTTTATATGTTACAATATGTTTATATGTGTTATGTTACAATATGTTTATATGTTACAATCTTACAATATGTTTATGTTTTATGTTACAATATGTTTATATGTTACAATCAGAGATCGCGTTAACGACAAATTTGTCGTATATTACGCCATGACTGAAATTTCTTACGACACAGGTTGTACCTGCGTCGTAAGATTTAGACAAAGCATGTGGAATTTTACGCCACAGTTTTTCATTAATACAACTAAAATCATGAACATCTTACCTCTCTAATGCGATTCAAAGTTTTATTTCACACAAAAATGATTTTGAATTACTCAGAAATAAGGGAAATGACACAACTACGAGACTAACGGCCGAATGATTCAACATGCCCGTAATGCTGCCATAAACACATACTGTATGCTAGTACATAGGCCCTATGCATGATGTACGTACACTGTACAGTGTATGTGAAAGTTTTGTGATGTTGTTTTGAATGCAGGCTGTCAATTGTCAACGATATTATTAGCTAGGAATTAACTTTCATCCTGTATTGTCTTGATGGTGTATCTGTGAAGTGATCACAATCTGCAAGTCAAGTTACTATACTGTAAAAAAGTAGGCATGTTCAAGACCTGAATAGTATATTATCATTGACAATTGGTCATTGTTCACTAAAACCTCATGAAAGTTTGGATACGAAAAACAAAAGTATTTTCCAGTTTATTTTGGGATTGTTAACCCAAATTTCATGACTCAACAATCAACATTGTACAAGGATTGGGTATGAACTTTTTCGTAATATATTTTATAATAATAATAGTCCGATTTTGTAATGTGTTTCGTATTTTCAGCGCAATTTTCATTTACTTTAGCGAGGCAGGCCTACACAAGTGTGTTGTATCAACAATTACTTGCATGCTTCGCTAGCGCGCAATGCCCTGTACATTACGCAATGCCCTGTACATTACGCAATGCCCTGTACATACGACGGCAAATTTACAAAATACGCCAAACTTCAAGGGCTTGTCGTAAGCAAATACGCCTGGCAAATAATTAAAACGCAACCTCTGGTGACAATGTTACAATATGTTTATATGTTACAATATGTTTTTATGTTAACAATATGTTTTGTTACAATATGTTTATATGTTTTATGTTACAATGTTACAATATGTTTTTTATGTTACAATATGTTTTGTTACAATATGTTTATATGTTTTATGTTACAATGTTACAATATGTTTTTTATGTTACAATATGTTTTGTTACAATATGTTTAAATGTTTTATGTTACAATATGTTTATATGTTTTATGTTCTTCAAAACCCTTACAAAAAAGAGTGCGTCAAACCTTGTCTGTGTTCCTGCATGAACACATGTGGCAGACAAAAGACTTCACGTGTGGCAAACAAAAGTGACACACATGACAATGCATGAAATTGGAACTAATCCCCTGCGTGTTTAACAGGTAATCCCACATGTGTTCATGTGTGGCATGCATGTAAATGTGTGAAAATGAGTGTATTAACAAGACAGGAAAAAGTGTGGTAAAACGAGTTCCAACCCGTGTCAAGAAATGTGGCAAAACGTGGCAAACTTTCAAGTAATTTTGGACCAGGTGAATGGGCTGTTGCATGAAGAAATATTTCAAGGTGTAAACGCTTTGTCTGATACTTACTCTGGGTTTGCATGCGTGTTCATGCATGAAATTGGAACAGCTGACACAGGTTTTTTTGTAAGGGAAGTCTTGTACAATATGTTTGTTAGTATTTGCGCTTTATAAGTAACCTAATAATATTACAATGAAAATGACTAGTAAAATTCTGAAAGGACAGAAAAGTGCCGTCTACATCAATAACATCATCAATAATTTGAATACCTTTCTGTGTCCAGATATTTAAGAGCAAAGGTCTAGTTTCCAACCGGAATTAAGACAAAGGGTCTGTTGATTATTTGGCTTCTTACGAATGTTTGAGTTGATCGAGATCCTCAGACAAATAGAGCACTTAAAATGTCATTGTAAAAATCAATAAAAGCAATTAACCTCATCCTACTTTGTTGGTACTTTGAACTGCTATCCCACTTATGAGCAACCTTAATCTATACAAAATGTTTAAAGAGAACAAAGGTACATGAAAGGGGAGATGCATTGTGGTATCTCCTCAACCAAGTGAGCTTCAGTTAATGCATGTAGCAATTCAGATCCAACATGCAGGACAAAGTGTTATAGCATACATAAAGACTTTAGGGAATCTCAGGCTGTGATGTCACAACTAGTCTGATTTCAGTCATTTCTACACAAATGATACCAAACTTCAAACTTAAAGGATTAGTTCAGTGGTCAAGCAAGTCCATTTATATGAAAGAGTACTTTAAAGAAACAAAATAGTGAAAAAGCATTCAAAAATCTTATTCCGTTAAGGAGATACCTAAGTTTAAGGTTTGGTACCATTTGTGTAGAAATTAAACTATATGTGATGTCATAGCTTCAGATTCCTCAAAGTCTTTATGTATTCTTTCATATTTTGTCCTGCGATTTTGTGGCTTAAAAACCATGGGATATGTCAAAAAGAGTAGTAAAACTAAATTTAGGAAGGGTATTTATAATATACTGCCTGAAGAAATTTCGAGGAAAAATAATTGAAATAATGAAAAAATTAAATTAACTTTCTTTAAAATAGCAATTGTTAAGAATGTGAGGATGAAGACACCAACTTTCCATAGTAGACTTATACTACACTAGTCATTTCTGCACAGATAAGACAGAACTTGAAACTTGAATATCTCCTTAACGGAATAAGATTTTTTAAATGCTTTCTTCACCATTTTGGACTAATCCTTTAAATATCTCCTTAACAGAATAAAACATTGAAGTAGTTAATTTGTTTAATGCTTTCTTCACCATTCTGTTTACTTTTAAGTCTTTTTTGTCTTGCCTGCGAAGCAGGATGAAGAGGCATAGTATCCTGTTGGCGGCGGCCACCACAAATGTTTCACATGAGCTCATAACTTAAGTTGTGAATGGTGTACATTAATGCAACTTGGGGTAGGGGTAGAGGACATGGATACAGTCAAATGAGCATGATTAGTGGGGTCAGAGGGGGTCAGAGGGGCGGGGGGGTTTGTGTGTGTATACTAATTAGCTTATTTGTATAACAATGACAATATTTATACCTATTATATCTCTTAAATTAAAGTGGATGTGGGGATTTTGTTTGCACAAATGATTATATATGTAAAGAGTATTGTCTACACTTAATGGTGAGGTGTAGTGTGAACAATTGACTTGTACAAAATGTTTAACATGAGCTCATAACTTAAGTAGTTGCAATGTGCATATTAATTAAGTTATTTGTGTGTGTGTGTGTGGGGGGGGGGGGGGTTGTGTGTGCAAACTGATAAGCTTATTTGCATAACAATGAAAATATTTGTATCTATGATATCTCTTACATTAAAATGGGTGTGGGATTTTGTTTACACAAATGATCAAATATGTGAAGAGCATTGTCTACACTCAATGGTGAGGTGTAGTGTGCATATTAATTAGGTTATTTGCATAAGAATAGACATACAGAATATTTAAACTGAGATGATAACTTGGTACAGTGGTAGATGATTGGGGGATGTGTGTGCATACTAATTAGCTTATTAGCATAATAATGAACATAATTGTATGTATGATATCTCTTAAATTAAAGTGGGTGTGGGGACACTTTTTTTCTAATCCATGTTACTTGTAAGAACATTCATTGTTATTAATTGTAAAATGAGAAAATCAAAAAATATATGGCAGGCAAGACTTACTAACTTCAAATTTTTAGTTCATATAAGATGGACTTGCTTGACCCCTGAACTAATTCTTTACATGTATGAATTGCAACAAAGCAAAGGGTTCATTACATACAAGCAGGAAGAAATCACCTGTGGTCTATTCTAGTTATATCCTGTTTCATGCAGCTTCCTCCTGTTTCGTGCAGCTTTCTCCTGTTTCATGCAGCTTCCTCCCGTTTCGTGCAGCTTCCTCCTGTTTCGTGCAGCTTCCTGCCGTTTCGTGCAGCTTCCTGCCGTTTTGTGCAGCTTCATCCTGTTGCTTGCAGCTTCCTCCTGTTTCGTGCAGCTTCCTCCTGTTTCGTGCAGCTTCCTCCTAATTCGTGCAGCTTCCTCCTGTTTCATGCAGCTTCCTGCAGTTTCGTGCAGCTCCCTGCCGTTTCGTGCAGCTTCCTCCTGTTTCGTGCAGCTTCCTCCTGTTTCGTGCAGCTTCCTCCTAATTTGTGCAGCTTCCTCCTTTTTCGTGCAGCTTCCTCCTGTTTCATGCAGCTTCCTGTTTCATGCAGCTTCCTGTTTTGTGCAGCTTCCTCCTAATCAGTGCAGCTTCCTCCTGTTTCGTGCAGCTTCCTCCTGTTTCGTGCAGCTTCCTCCTGTTTCGTGCAGCTTCCTCTTGTTTCTTGCAGCTTCCTCCTAATTAGTGCAGCTTCCTCCTGTTTCGTGCAGCTTCCTCCTGTTTCGTGCAGCTTCCTCCTGTTTCGTGCAGCTTCCTCCTGTTTCGTGCAGCTTCCTCCTGTTTCGTGCAGCTTCCTCCTAATTCGTGCAGTTTCCTCCTGTTTCGTGCAGCTTCCTCCTAATTCGTGCAGCTTCCTCCTTTTTCCTGCAGCTTCCTCTTGTTTCGTGCAGCTTCCTCCTTTTTCGTGCAGCTTCCTCCTTTTTCGTGCAGCTTCCTCCTGTTGTATGTGTATGTGCAATAAAGGAAGTGATATTGATCACTAAGTCTTGAATGAAGACCTGTAATTTGGTTGTATATAGTGATGCATGGACATGCACATTACAACACCCTTCCTTCCTTTTTATTACCTTTATTTGCTCTCTTATTATTTATTCTATTTTTTCTTTCCTTCCTTTCCCTCCCCCATTTCTCTCTGTCCCACATCTTGCACCTTAGATTTTTAACACCCACTTGGCACATTTGACTCTGACTCTCGCAGTGCCGTTAAACGTCAACAAACCAAACCAAACCAGTACAAGCAACATAAGTGAAATTGTATCAATATACAATGAAAACCATGGAAGTTGCCCTCAGAGACTTGCTCACTTTTGGGTGTGGGGGTGATTGGTTGTTGTAAGCAAAATGGTACTTTGGCGAATAGCACATCTACATACCAAGAATTATTTTTATTTATTATATTTATTCATTTATAATTTCATAAATAATATATATTTATGTTTATATATATATATATATTTTTTTTTTTGCAGGTGGTCTGAGAGTCAAGGTGTGGACGATTTCTTCAAAGACAAACCAGATGTGAAGTTTCAAGCTCTCCCGTGGTCCAAGACGCCAACAACGTACATCGTCAAGGCATAAGCATCATATGAGGGTGGGGGTTAAGGGTACCGTGTAAGGGGAGAGGAGTCATGGTGTAAGGTGAGGGGAGTGGTGGTGTAAGGTGAGGGGAGTGGTGGTGTAAGGTGAGGGGAGTGATTGATTGTACAAGGGGAATGTTAAGGATATGGTGTTATGGAGGGAAGAGTGTAGGATTTGGTGTTAAAGGAGTGGAAGAGGTAAGGATTTTGTGTTAAGGATTTTGTGTTAAGAAATGTGAAGAGGTATGGATAAGGGGAGGAGACAGAAATAATACATAGGGGAAGGGGATTTGATGTTAGGAGAGGGAAAGAGTCAAGGATTTGGTATGAAGGTAGGAAAGAGCTATAAAATATGCACAAAGTTAAGGATATGGTGTAAGGGGATGGTAGATAATTATACATGGTGTTAAGTGTATGCTTAATACAACATCCAAATTTTGTATTCAATTTGTGATTATTGAAACACTTTCTGCCTGGGAAAATTCATGAAAAAGTGTCAAAAGTGCTTTAAACTCGGATACATTATGTTACGTCACAAGAGGCCGAGAAGAGTAATTTATTGGAAGAGGGATTTCAGTATTAAAACTTTTTCTAAAGAAATGAGTTAAGGAGGCAAGCGTAATAGAAAGAGTCAAATTATGGTTGATTTAAGATAAGATAGGCAATAACATTAAAAGATTATGGGGCTAAGAGGGAAACTGCCCCTTGACTCACTCCCACCCTGCCGGAGCAACAATTTGATGTTGTATCTCAAATGTATGTAACACCATACTCCTAGGGTGATGTCAAGGTTCCAATTATGGATTATCAAAAGTTGAAAAGTTTAATGATAAAAAAGCACCAATACTGACAACAATTTCACTTCAGTCTAAAACCTACCATTTATTTCTTCTTTTTTGTATTTGCTTCATGTGTTGCATGTTTCGTTTTTTGCAAGAACTTTATCTCTGGTGTCTTTGAGATGCACGTTTGTTCTTTTGACAGCATTGAGAGTTTATGAGTAAGGATACCTTCAAGTACCTTTAGTGCTTGATTTGGCTTAAACTTTGTTCTGTTTGTAGAAACAAGACTAAACACTCTTTCACACTCTACATCAGATTGAAAGATGACAATAACACCCGTCATAACTTTAGACAGCAGATCAAACATAAGACTTCATTGTTATCGGTGACATTGGCAACATCAGTCTGAGTTTTAATCTGAATTGGTTAAGTCGGCAAAAAATTTTCAAGAGGACATGAACGCCAACAGTTAAAAGTATGAGTAAAAAATAAAAAATTGATCTATTCTGTGAAAATGCCATTCAAGTTCTTTGGTAGTTCTGTTCAACTTCTAATACAGCCACCCTGGAAGTTTTGATTCTGGGTGTGCTTGATATGCAAGAAACTAATCCTTAAGGTTATCCATTTACTCATCATCATTTGTTGAACTTACAGGTTTCAAACCAGGAAATCTCTTAATCATCCATCCACTCATCATCATTTGTTGAACTTATAGGTTTCCTAAACCAGAAAATCTCTTAATCAGGTTGCACAATGGGAGCTGAAGCTTTTCTTTGCCTTAACTGCAGGATCAACAACTTGCACGTTGTAAGAAAATGTCTTAATCATGTCTTAGGCATTCTTATAAAAGATCATACAGAGCTATAAAACTCTGATTCAATATCAGGGTTTGCATTAAGGAACTCTTTTGCTGCATTTCCTATAAACATTGACTCATTGGATTTCTGGTTCTTCTTTAAATCATATTCCACCTGTGTGCAATCTTCAGATTGTATGACTTTGGTTAATGAATCTGGACATAATGTGTTTCAGTTGCTTTAGAATAACTCTATTAAGTAAGATATGGATTTTTGGATCCTCATTTTGCAAAACACTAAAATTAGTAAACATAACTTCAGCACTTTGCCATCTTTGGGCCTCTTTTGGGTTGGGCCAGGTACTAAAAAATCTCCATCATTGCCGATAAGCCTTCTGCCGATAAGCCTTCTGCAGATAAGCCTTCTGCAGATAAGCCTTCTGCAGATAAGCCTTTTGACTCTTCCTAATCCTCAGTTTCACTTTGAAACAAGATTCGGGATACACGTTCTTCTGTCATCTTAACATAAATGTCAAAAAATCTAAAAATAGCTTGAGTGACGTAGCTATGAAATATTGTTAGGAATGATCGAGGGGGTATGTCTTTTATTGCAGCAATCCATGTGAGAGCACATTGTTTTCGCTACAGAATGGTGTTTAAAAATTTTCATTACGATATAGGGGTGGATCACACCAGTTTTTAACAAAAAGGGTAAAAAAATCACCACAAATCACAAAATTGTACATGTTAAACAAATAATTGAAAAAAATATGACCAGGTATGAGCAAAATTTGATTAGATTTGAACAATATGACTTGTCTATATATATTATATATATAAAAAACAAATCTAATTTTATTTTTAAGCAATTTTTTCAATTTTTCAAAAATATGCATTTTTTGGGACATTTTAAACAGAAAGGTAAATTTCTGAATGTTTGGACAAAATTTACCAAAAATGGTGAGTATAGACCTCCCAAAAAACACAATTTTATGAAAGATCTTTCCGAGATCTTTGCAATGATATTATTCTCACCCCTATGGGGTTTTGGTAAGGTACCGATTTTATTTTCAGAAAAAGGTAGTTTGAAAACTGCGATATTATCGCCGCGTGGTAGAGTAAGGGTTAAAACTTAAATCTCTCCTTAACGGAATAAGATTTTTGAATGCTTTCTTCACCATTTTGTTTCTTTCCTCTTTCATATACTGCAGACTTGACTGACCCTTGAACTAATCCTTTTAAGATATCTGTGATATTGATGTGTTTACCAAGATAAAGCCTGTACTTTGGCACCCTTCCTGGAATGGTTCTCCTTGATAATTGATATTCATGTTTTGATACCTCTTCCTAGTCCTTGATGAGTGAACTTGTCATACCTCGTTGATGCAAAGGCTAATTTCAATGTGAGAAGCAGTATTGATACCCGAATGGAAATTTGCATAGCATTTGCATAAAAGAGTGCCATCTTTTTTTCTTCAGTGCATCTTTGATATTTATTTTCTTTTCTTAGTGAATATAGAATTAGTAATTATTGTATGTAAAAGGTGGAAATAATGATAGCAATTCTATTATATGGTTATTTGGTGGAATAATACACAATCATAATGAATATTTATATTCTAAGCAGCTCATCTTTATTTTACTTGACGTATGTTCTAGTTCAGTGGCGTGGTGGGTTATGGTTTCACTGGGTGGGGCAAGGGAATTTTGGCACACCCCCAAAAAAAGCTCAAAAGAATGAAACGTTGGGCACATAGAAGTAAATTGGCATGAACGGTTTAGGAAATTGCTTAATATCAGTGTTTCGAGTCTCAGGAACCATCAAAGCCCTGGAAGAAGTCTAGGGGGCGAAGCTTCCGGAAGCACTGCTTTGGTAAAATTTCCTGAAAATTGAAGAAAATTTCCCAAATGTTGAAGAAAAATGAAGGAAATTTCCGGAAAATGGAAGGTAATCTCCCGAAAATGAAGAAAATGTTCTCCAAATTGAAGAAAAACTTACCAACAATTGAAGAAAATTTCCCCAAAATTGAAGAAAACTACCCAAATAAATATTGAAGAAAATTTCAACAAAATGAAGAAAATTTAAGAAAACTTTTGAAATATTGAAGAAAATGAACGAAATTTCAACAAAATGGGAGCAAATTTCATGAAAATGAAAAAAAATTCACGAAAACGTTGGAAATTTCCTGAAAAATGAAGAAAACTTTGAAGATTTAGGCAAAATGAAGGAAATTGCCCAAATGTTAAAGAAAATATCACAAAAATTTCTACAAAATGAAGAAAATTTCCCGCAAATTAAAAAGAACTTTCTCAAATATTGAAGAAAATTTTCCGAAAATAAAGGAAACTTCCCAAAAATTCAAGACATTTTCCTCAAAATGAAGAAAATTTCCGTCAAAGTATGAAGAAAACTTGAAATATTTAAGAAAATATCCCGAAAATGAAGGAAATTGCATGAAAATGAAGCAAATTTAACAAAACTGAAGGAAAATGTGAGTCAAAGGATTATTTTTAACACTAGATATTATTGATGCCCTGCAGTAATTTTCTTCTTTAAATTTTGCAAGAAAGTTGCAGTCAGCATTTGGACCAAAGACTACCTGTAAAGGAGTCTGGATATACCTGTAAAGGAGTCTGGATATACCTGTAAAGGAGTCTGGATATACCTGTAAAGGAGTCTGGATATACCTGTAAAGGAGTCTGGATATACCTGTAAAGTAGTCGGGATATACCTGTAAAGTAGTCGGGATATACCTGTAAAGGAGTCTGGATATACCTGTAAAGGAGTCGGGATATACCTGTAAAGGAGTAGGGATATACCTGTAAAGGAGTCTGGATATACCTGTAAAGGAGTCGGGATATACCTGTAAAGGAGTCGGGATATACCTGTAAAGGAGTCGGGATGGGAATTCTATGTGGTTGTACCATGGTGATAAATCTCTTCTTAGATTGTTGAACTTAAAAAGGACCACTATAGTCAAACAAATTTTGGATTTTTGATGCTGGTTCATAAGTAGTCTTTCAGTATCTTACTATCAAAGCATTCCACTTCTATCCATCCTGCGCCTTGAGTACATGTCATTATGTACACCCACCAGTAAGGGGAGGGGAATACGGAGGGATTTAGATTGGTGAAGGTTGTTTACAGAGGCTGAAAAGAAAGCAATAATTTGCAGAGGAGTTTGTAATCATTCGTGAACACTTCCAATGGATTTACAGAAGAAAATCAAGGGTGCCATGTTATACATCATAAATTTGCACATCAATTACAGCTCTGTTTAATGATGTTAATCAAGCCCTAAACCAGGTCTTACGGCCCTGTTTATTGATCTTAATCAAGCCTTAAGCCAGAACTTACGGCGCTGTTTATTGATGTTAATCAAGTCCTGAGCCAGGTCTTACGGCCCTGTGAATGATGAAATCAAGCCGTAAGCCAGGTCTTATGGCCCTTTTTAATGATGTTAATCAAGCCCTAAAGCCAGGTCTTACAACTTCTGTTTAATGATGTTAATCAAGCCTTAAGCCAGGTCTTACGGCTTCTGTTTAATGATGTTAATCAAGCCCTGACGCCAGGTCTTACGGCCCTGTTTGATGATGTTAATCAAGCCTTAATTAAGCCAGGTCTTACGGCCCTGTTTATTGATGTTAATCAAGCCCTAAAGCCAGGTCTTACGGCCCTGTTTAATGATGTTAATCAAGCCTTAAGCCAGGTTTTACGGCCCTGTTTAATGATGTTAATCAAGCCCTGACGCCAGGTCTTACGGCCCTGTTTGATGATGTTAATCAAGCCCTAATTAAGCCAGGTCTTACGACCCTGTCTAATGATGTTAATCAAGCCTGAAGCCAGGTCTTACGGCCCTGTTTAATGATGTTAATCAAGCCCTAAGCCAGGTCTTACGGCTTCTGTTTAATGTTAATCAAGCCTTAAGCCAGGTCTTACGACCCTGTCTAATGATGTTAATTAAGCCTTAAGCCAGGTCTTACGACCCTGTCTAATGATGTTAATCAAGCCTGAAGCCAGGTCTTACGGCCCTGTTTAATGATGTTAATAAAGCCAGGTCTTGCGGCTTCTGTTCAATGATGTTAATCAAGCTCTAAAGCCAGGACTTACGGCTTCTGTTTAATGATGGTAATCAAGTTATAAGCCAGGTCCTACGGCTTCTGTTTATTGATGTTAATCAAGCCCTAAAGCCAGGTCTTACAGCCCTGTTTATTGATGTTAATCAAGCCTTGAGCCAGGTCTTACAGCCCTGTTTAATGATGTTAATCAAGCCTTAAGCCAGGTCTTACGGCTTCTGTTTAATGATGTTAATCAAGCCTTAAGCCAGGTCTTACGGCCCTGTTTATTGATGTTAATCAAGCCCTTAAGCCAGGTCTTACGACCTTGTTTAATGATGTTAATCAAGCCCTAAAGCCAAGTCTGAAACTTTTTTACATTGTATTTCAAATCTTTCATCAGCCATACTTGGAAAGCAAGACAGGCTTCGAACACAAGACTATACATTTTGAGACTATTCTTCTTCAAATCAATTATGTTGATGCCCCACTGCAGCTGAATCGCGGCTAAGAGTGATATTTATACAATATTTCCTGTGTTCAGAGTTGTATTCTGTAAGTGTTTTATTTTCTTTCTTCTAAGAAACAAGTTGCTTCGTATTTTTTTCATGTTTTGGAAAAAATATGTCTAATCATAGATTTTAAATAGATGTGAAAAACTTCAATTCAATCTCTTGTTTATTTTCTTTTTTGTATGTATTTATTTATAGGATAAGTTCAGTCAGCCTAACAATCACAGCAGATGTATTTAAAGAAGGGTTAACATTACCATGTACTATTTACATGGCATTAACAAACTGTAAGCAATGTTGATTAAATCATAAAATAAGAATCTGAAGGACATTTTTAGAAAAGTAGGGGTCACTACCCCCTCATACCCTCCCCTTCCCCCGTCAGTGTCCACGCCACTGAGTTCAGAGGTAAGACAAGTTTTATATAATTACGGGTTTATGAACAGCTTTCTCTACAGTTCCTGTACCATGGGTGAACTCCACCAGCGGACGAGGCTGTGAACCATGAACCCTTTTCATGCACATCTTTCATGTTTGACAGCGTCATAGGAAGATATTTGACACTGACGGAAAGAGAAGGGGGGGGTGGGGGAGATCCAGATTGTATCATTTGCACCAACAAACCTATAAATGTGCAAGTCTCTTATCATGGTCCAAAAACTTATTTGTAAAGGGGGGGGTTTTGTAAAATTATTGGAAAATTTGGCAACATTTCCCAATAAATAAAGGAATTTTCCTGAAAATTACCCAAAAATGAAGGAAAAAGGAATTTTGAAAATGAAGGAAATTGCACAAAAATTTCACAACAATAAATGAAATTTCCAGAAGAAAAGATGCCCTAATGGAATCTCGGCTCTTCAAAATCAAGTGGCTATACCTTAATTATTGACCCCCAGTTCCTACGCCACTGTTTGAAATTGAGTAGAAATAGATCAGGGGTTAAGCCAGATGGGGACAGGGTCCAGTGGTAAAGCCACACGGAGGGCAACCATGGATATAGCGAGACGGAGGGGAACCGTGGGTAAAACTAGAAGGGGAGAAGATCCAGGGGTAAAGCCAGAAGTGGAGAGGAACCAGGGGTAAAGCCACATAGGGAGAGAAACCAGGGTAAAGCCAGACAGGGAGGGAAACCAGGGTAAAGCCAGACAGGGAGGGGAACCAGGAATAAAGCTAGACAGGGAGGGGAACTAGAGTAAAGCCAGACAGGGAGGGGAACTAGAGTAAAGCCAGACAGGGAGGGAAACCAGGGTAAAGCCAGACAGGGAGGGGAACCAGGGTAAAGCCAGACAGGGAAGGGAACCAGGAATAAAGCCAGACAGGGAGGGGAACTAGAGTAAAGCCAGACAGGGACGGGAACCAGGGTAAAGCCAGACAGGGAGGGAAACCAGGGTAAAGCCAGACAGGGAAGGGAACCAGGAATAAAGCTAGACAGGGATGGGAACCAGGGTAAAGCCAGACAGGGAGGAAACCAGGGTAAAGCCAGACAGGGAGGGGAACCAGGGTAAAGCCAGACAGGGAAGGGAACCAGGAATAAAGCTAGACAGGGACGGGAACCAGGGTAAAGCCAGACAGGGAGGGGAACCAGGGTAAAGCCAGACAGGGAAGGGAACCAGGGTAAAGCCAGACAGGGAGGGGAACCAGGAATAAAGCTAGACAGGGACGGGAACCAGGGTAAAGCCAGACAGGGAGGGAAACCAGGGTAAAGCCAGACAGGGAGGGGAACCAGGGTAAAGCCATACAGGGAGGGGAACCAGGGTAAAGCCATACAGGGAGGGGAACCAGGAATAAAGCTAGACAGGGACGGGAACCAGGGTAAAGCCAGACAAGGAGGGGAACCAGGGTAAAGCCAGACAGGGAGGGGAACCAGGGTAAAGCCAGACAAGGAGGGGAACCAGGGTAAAGCCAGACAGGGAGGAAAACCAGGGTAAAGCCATACAGGGAGGGGAACCAGGAATAAAGCTAGACAGGGAGAGAAACTAGGGTAAAGTTAGACGAAGGGAAACGAGGGTAGAGCCAGACAGGGAGGGAAACCAGGGTAAAGCCAGACAGGTAGGGGAACCAGGAATAAAACTAGACAGGGAGAGGAACCAGGGTAAAACCAGACAGGGAGGGAAACCATGGGTAAAACCAGAGAGGAAGGAAAACCATGGGTAAAGCTAGACATGGGAGGGGAATCGGGGGTAAAGCCAGACAGGGATTGCCAGAACCAGGGCGTAAAGTCAGAGGGGAGAGGATCCAGGGATAATGCCAGATGGGGAGGGGAACCAGGGATAAAGCCAGACGGGGAGGGGAACCAGGGGTAAAGTCAGACTGGGAGGGGCTCCAGAAATGAAGCCAGACGGAGTGCGGGGATCCAGGGGTTAAATCAGACAGGGACGGGATCCAGGGGGTAAACCCAGACGGGAAGGGGAACCAGTTGTAGAGTCATAACGGGGAGGGGAACCAGGATAAAGCCAGATGGGGAGGGGAACCAGGAGTAAAGCCAGATGGGGAGGGAAACCAGGGTAAAGCCAGATGGGGAGGGAAACCAGGGTAAAGCCAGACAGGGAGGGGAACCAGGAATAAAACTAGACAGGGAGGGGAACCAGGGTAAAGCCAGACAGGGAGGGAAACCAGAGAGGAAAGAAAACCATGGGTAAAGCTAGACATGGGAGGGGAATCGGGGGTAAAGCCAGACAGGGATTGCCACAACCAGGGCGTAAAGTCAGAGGGGAGAGGATCCAGGGATAATGCCAGATGGGGAGGGGAACCAGGGATAAAGCCAGACGGGGAGGGGAACCAGGGGTAAAGTTAGACTGGGAGGGGCTCCAGAAATGAAGCCAGACGGAGTGCCGGGATCCAGGGGGAAAATCAGACAGGGACGGGATCCAGGGGGTAAACCCAGATGGGGAAGGTAGCCAGGGTTAAAGCAAGAATGAGATAGGAACCAGGGGTAAAGCCAGATGGGGAGGGGATCAAGTGGTAAAGCCAGACAAGGAGGGGAACCAGGGGTAAAGCCAGACAAGGATGGAAACCAAAGGTAAAGCTAGATGGGAAGGGGAACCAGGGGTAAAGCCAGACGAGGGGAACCAGGGGTAAAGCCAGATGGGGAGGGAAACCAGGGTAAAGCCAGACAGGGAGGGGAACCAGGAATAAAACTAGACAGGGAGGGGAACCAGGGTAAAGCCAGACAGGGAGGGAAACCAGAGAGGAAAGAAAACCATGGGTAAAGCTAGACATGGGAGGGGAATCGGGGGTAAAGCCAGACAGGGATTGCCAGAACCAGGGCGTAAAGTCAGAGGGGAGAGGATCCAGGGATAATGCCAGATGGGGAGGGGAACCAGGGATAAAGCCAGACGGGGAGGGGAACCAGGGGTAAAGTCAGACTGGGAGGGGCTCCAGAAATGAAGCCAGACGGGAGTGCCGGGATCCAGGGGTAAAATCAGACAGGGACGGGATCCAGGGGGTAAACCCAGATGGGGAAAGTAGCCAGGGTTAAAGCAAGAATGAGATAGGAACCAGGGGTAAAGCCAGATGGGGAGGGGATCAAGTGGTAAAGCCAGACAAGGAGGGGAACCAGGGGTAAAGCCAGACAAGGATGGAAACCAAAGGTAAAGCTAGATGGGAAGGGGAACCAGGGGTAAAGCCAGACGAGGGGAACCAGGGGTAAAGTCAGACAAGGAGGGGAACGAAGGGTAAAGCCAGACAGGGAGGGGAACCAGGGGTAAAGCCAGATGGGGAGGGGAACCAGGAATAAGCCAGAGGGGGAGGGGAACCAGGGATAAGCCAGAGGGGGAAAAGAACCAGTGGTAAAGCCAGACGGCGAACCAGTGGTAAAGCCAGATGGCCAACCAGGGGTAAAGCGAGATGGGGAGGTGAACCAGGGGTAAAGCCAGAAGGGAAGGGGAACCAGGGGTAAAGCCAGAAGGGGAGGGAAACCAGTGGAGGCATTTTTCATTGGGATGTTTTCTGCTTTGAGATTTCTATATTACCAGTATATGTTGCGTTTTTCTTAAAGGAATAAGGAGGAAACACTGAATTGGCATTATTTCCATAGGTTGTAGCACCTCCCCTATAAGTCAAAAATGATGTACTAAACGTACTTTAATATTTCTGGTGCAGTTTGATTCCTTTCTGCCCCCTCCCCTTTATCATTTTTGTATACATCTATGAATGATCTAACATTGCAAACAATTGAACAAAACCAAGAATATTAAAAAGAACACCAAAAATCACCTTGATTATTGCACATTTTATTACTTGAAAAATTCCAGTGTAAACCAAATTTTCCATGAAACAATTGCAGCATTTGAGAAATGAAGCCAAAACTCACTTGCACATAAAACACGAGACATAAAATTATAACTGATCCATTTGAGGTTAACAAAACTTTGGGAAAGAATGTCTACACCTTCTTCATAAATATTGATACAAGATATTAATATGTTACAAAATGAAATACAAATATTGATACAAAATATTTCTATCATTAGTATGATCAAACATAATAGGTTCAAAAATGACATGATGTATCAAAAGACATACTTGACTCCTGCAAAATAAAAACCGTTTTGATTAGGGATCAAAACCATTAGATGAAGGGCAAAAACCATTGATGATCTTTATCTTTGTCTGTCAATAAAGATTTATTATCTTTATTAAAGATAATAAATCATCTTTAACTTAATATTTAAGATAATCAGTTATTAGATAATAACTGATTTTTAGTTATTAACTAGATAATCAGCTAGTTATCATTTAAAACATCTTCAAGATCTTTATTAGCAATAACCTGGGAACTAAAAATGCAGTTTGTATACTTTTAATCGCCCCCAATCACTCTGCAACAACTGAAAAACACATTCTTATAAAATTCAGCCTCCTCACCCTCCCAAGGCCAATCCCAACACCGATTGTTTCATCACAGCAGCTACTACAACATCTGACCTCCATCATTACCCCCTTCCCATAGGCATAGGAACTAGCAGCATGCCCCCACTTTTCTGACAAAAAAAAAAGAGCCCCTTTTGAAATTGGAAAGTGCCCCTCAATTACTCTCAAAGGTGCACAAATTGGTAGAATGCGCACACCTAAAAAAACAGAATAAAATGCACCTTAATTACTGACCCAATAGTAAGAAACTGGCAACTTCTGTCAGTCACATGTAATGTGTACCCAATGAAAAAGTGCCCCATTCTCTTAATGATATGCCCCTTTTACTTTACTCTATTATCTACAGACAGGGGTGGACATATGCATATGATCTGGGAAGTGCCCCCTAAGAGGTCGTGCCCCCCATTTTCGAAAGCTTCCTACAACCCTGCCCACCACAAGCACAGCACACTTTGACCTTTCACATTTTTATGATTCTGTGGCTACTTATCCATCCCTGTTGTGGTGATGTTAAATCCAACCAACCATTAGGCCTATGTAACGACTGTTCTGATCAGAATTTGGTACACAATTTTTAAGATAAACTGGAGTTGTTTGTAGATCATTCATATCTATTCATATTAAGTTTGAAATGCACACTGCCTTACATCAGTCTTGCATCACATAATGTGTGTATAAGCTCAATCCATCTATTACTAAAACTGTACGGGAAAACGTAAGAACATCACAACATTTCTATGTCCTATTCTAAAGAAAAAAACAAGGAAGTTTGAAAAAACACTCCTAGTAACTTGACACTGTTTACGTAGCTTTCACTCTAGACAATTTGATAAAACAATGGTTACATTAACACTTAGCTGCAATCAACAGGGAAAACTTTAGACACATACACATTAGTTGGGTTTACAGTAAATTTAGACCAACAGCTTTTGGGTTATAACTAAGAGAAACTTGAAATAGAAGGTTGCGTGTGTAACAGGGGTAGACTTACTGGCCAAAATCATTCCACCAATTCAGGTGCATTACAGGCCTCTAATTTTGAAGTGAAGACTGGGTTGGGAGGCTGCTGTACGCCCAACTTCGTTTTGGGGCCAGTGGCCCACTGATCCAGGATCAGTCAATCGGCAGGCCAGTCCACGCCTGGTGTCTAAGTCACAAATGGTTGACAATGCAGAGCCACTGACAAATATGGGTCTTTAAAGGATTTGAGAAGCAAAAAGAGGTCAAATGAGATCAGCTCACAATTGTAACACAAGTACCAAGTAAACTAAATTTTAAAGTTTGTCCATATGGGAAAAGCAGTGGCCCATATGGGAAAAGCAGTGGCCCACATGGAAAAACAGTGGTCCACATGGGAAAAGCAGTGGCCCATATGGGAAAACGGAGGCCCATATGGTAAAAGCAGTGGCCCATATGGGAAAAGCAGTGGCCCATATGGGAAAAGCAGTGGCCCATATAAGAAAAGCAGTGGTCCATATGGGAAAAACAGTGGTCCATATGGGAAAAGCAGTGGTCCATATGGGAAAAGCAGTGGTCCATATGGGAAAAGCAGTGGTCCATATGGGAAAAGCAGTGGTCCATATGGGAAAAACTGGTTCATATGGGAAAAACAGTGGTCCATTTGGGAAAAGCAGTGGTCCATATGGGAAAAGCAGTGGTCCATATGGGAAAAGCAGTGGTCCATATGGGAAAAGCAGTGGTCCTTAAGGGAAAAGCAGTGGCCCATATGGGAAAAGCTGTGGTCCATATGGGAAAAGCAGTGGCCCATATGGGAAAACAGTGGTCCATATAAAAAAAGCAGTGGTCCATATGGGAAAAGCAGTGGTCCATATGGGAAAAGCAGTGGCTTAGTCAGTGGGAGTTAGGTAAACTTCCTCCCTTCCCCTGGCAAATTTCTGTAAGTAAAATGTAAGTAACGCGAGATATAATATAATATAATATGCTAAACATATTTGGACAATAAACTCCCCAGCAATGCTGGTACTCATTTTACAGTCGAGTGGAATCGAGCACGTAGAGAAAAGTGTCTTGCCCAAGGACACAGTACAGTGCTCGCGGCGGGAATTGAATCCAGTACCTTTTGCATACAAGGAAGAGTCCTTAACCACTGCACTGTGGGGCAATACAATAAACAGTAAAAAAATGAATACATCAGGTTAAATATCACCCAAATGTGGTGTTGAACTTTTAGCTTTCACCCTAATTTGATGATGACTTTGTTCCTAGTAAATTTTTGTCACAATATTTTGGAACTTCCAACCCTCCCTGCCACTCCCTGACACCAAAAGTGGTCCAGAATTGTTTACACCCCACATCCTACATCATGATATGTCCTCTGTACTGTTATCAAGTTAAGTCAATGCAGGTGTTAGATCTATCCAATGGCAAGGTCAATAACAGTTTGTGTCTGGCAAAGCTTTACATAAGAGGAGTATAGGTTGACAGGATCCATCATTTACTGATACTGATCAAATTGTTCAAGGTCTGTATGTCTTGGTAAAGCTGAGGGGGAAGCACTTCCATACAGCTGAATGTGAGGTAATATATACATATAGATATATAGATACATATATATATATATTTACATATATAAATATATATATATATATATATATATATATATATATATATATGTATATACATATATATATATATATATATATATATATATATATATATATATATATATATATATATATATATATATATATATGTATATATATGTATATATATATATATATATAAATAAATATATATATATATATATATATGTATATATATGCATATATGTATATATATATATATATATACATATATGCATATATATATATGTATATATATATATATATATATATATGCATATATAAATGCATATATATGCATATATATAATGCATATATGTATGCATATATATGCATATATATATATATACCTATATATATATGCAGATATATATATGTTTTATATATATGCATATATATGCATATACATATATATGCATATATATATATATGCATATATATGCATATATATATGTACATTTGGTGCCCAAGCAGGTGCATTTTTTGCATCATTTTAATAATGCAAGTGGACTTTTTTTTATCAAAATAAGACTTCTTTCATACTGTAGGTATCAAAATTGACTTCTTTCATACTGCAGGTATCAAAATTTTATATTTTCATACTGCAGGTTATAACAAATCTGTCAGACTGTGGGTATGGTTTTCAGTTGATGAAAATTTAACTTTCAAACCCATACCACCTATAGTATGAAGTGCCCCCTCCCCGGGGTATGGTTAAATCCATATTTCAGCCATGAAGCCCCAGCTAGTGCTTATCCCTGATTTCCTTCCCATAAGCCAATGACAGCATCAGACTCCCCCTGGACAGGAAGCCATGCAGTCCATCAAAGGTCAACTCCCCAGCAGTGCTGGTACTCATTTACAGCTGGAGTGAACTGCAGCAAGCAGTGCCTTGTACACAATGCAGGGCTCACAGAGGGAATTGAACCTGGTACCTTTCAAATATGAAAACCACCCACTGAACCTCTACAGGTGGTGCGTGGACATCTACTTAAATCAAGTATATGATTTCCAGTTAAAGGGGCATTCGACCAAGCTGTGGTGAAGTATTATTCTGGGGTCTCTAGAATATTCTAATACACTTTTCATGCACGTAATGGCACTGATAACCTTTAATTTAAAGGTGCTTGTGGTATATTAAGATAAAACGACTGTAGTCAATTCTATAATTGACCTTTAAGGTACATTCCTAAACCATCACGTTTAAACCATGTGGTTTTACCTCGTGTATGTCAGACAGCGTTTTGTTGTTAACGAACAAAGATGCAAACATAAGCCCACTCTCGCTTATTTATCATTTATGTGATATTTTACTCATAGTCCTGGATAAGTACAAAATATTCTAGTGCTCTTAACCAAAAAGCTAGGGCGAATTTAGTGGGAGTCTCACACTAAATCGAATACCTTTGCTGTATGGAATATCAGAAACATAACTAAATCCTGACCCGAGTAAAATGTTAAAAATGAAAAATATTGTTTGAAAACAATGAGTCTGAAACTTAGCTGAATGATAATTGTGTTAAGTCGGATTGTTTTATGCCTCATTTAGATCATGAGGTTTATCCCAAAAATCAAACATGCATGTTGTTCAATTTTACATCTGTACACAGTGTTGCATGTCATCTGATTGATTCATAAGTTGATTGCTTCAAGCTGATCAAACAGTGTGCAAACAGCAAATAAAAGTAAGATTGATTACTTAAAATACTACCCTTACAAAAAAACCTGTGTCAGCTGTTCCAATCTTATGCATGAACACGCATGCAAACCAGGGTAAGTACCAGACAAAGCGCTTACACCTTAAAATATTTCTTCATGCAACAGCCCATTCAGCTGGTCCAAATTTACTTGAAAGTTTGCCACGTTTTGCCACATTTCTTGACACGGGTTGGAACTCGTTTTACCAAACTTTTTCCTGTCTTGTTAAAACACTTATTTTCACACATTCTCATGCATGTCAGCCACACATGAACTCATGTGGGATTACCTGTTAGACACGCAGGGGATTACTTCCAATTTCATGCATTGTCATGTGTGTCACTTTTGTTTGCCACACGTGAAGTCTTTTGTTTGCCACATGTGTTCATGCAGGAACACAGACAAGGTTTGACGCACTCTTTTTTGTAAGGGTATCAAACAAAATAGTTTGAGGATTAATTCAGTAGTTCAAAAAAGTTAATTAAATTTTCTTTAAAATACATTAACAATTGTTAAGAATGTGAGGATAAAGGTGCCAACCTTGCATAGTAGACTTACAACACCAGTCATTTCTACACAGATAAGACACAGCTTTAAACTTTAATATCTGCTTAATGGAATAAGATTTTTGAATGCTTTCTTCACCATTTTGTTTCTATTTAGGTCCTCTTTCATAAAAGATGAGCATGTTTGACCCCTGAACTAATCCTTTAATATCTCCTTAATGGAATAAGATATTTGAATGCCTCCTTCACCATTTTTATTTCTTTTGAAATCTTCTGTCATATAAGATGGACCTATTCCATTCAGGAGATATTAAAGGATTAGTTCAGGGGTCAAGCAAGTTTATCTTATATGAAAGAGGACCTAAAAAGAAACAAAATAGTGAGGAAAGCATTAAAAAATCTTATTCCATTAAGCAGATATTAAAGTTTAAAGCTGTGTCTAGTCTGTGTAGAAATGACTGGTGTAGTAAGTCTACTATGGAAGGTTGGCACCTTTATCCTCACATTCTTAATGTATGTTAAAGAAAATTTAATTACCTTTTTTCCTATTTCAGTTTGTTCCCTCAAACTTCCTTCAGGTAGTTAATTATAATTATCCTTACAAGATTCTGTTTTGCTACTTTCCCAAAATATCCAATTGTTTGCAAGCCACAAAATCGAAGGAGAAAATATGATAAAATACATAAAGACTTTGAGGAATCTGAGGCTGTGACATCACAACTAGTCTGATTTCAGTCATTTCTACACAAATGGTACCAAACTTCAAACTTAAATATCTTCTAAACAAAATAAGATTTTTGAATGCTTACTTCACCATTTTGTTTCCTTTTTTTCATACTAGATGGACTTTCTTGACCCCTGAACTAATCCTTTAAATAGTTTTGAAAATTGTACAAAGAGTTCATTTGGCTTCTGTGTTATAGCTTAGCAAAGTTTGAAACAGCATCTATTTTCAAAATGGATTTCTATTGTGAATATGGACTGGAATAAAGCCTTCACATTACCATTATACTCTGTTTTTGGTACTTAACAAATTCTATACCAGAACAACAAACAATTTTGTTGTTATCTATTCTGGTACAGAGGATATTAAGCACAAGAAAGAGTATAATGGTAATGTGAAGGCTTTACTCCAGTCCATTTTGACAACAGAAATCCCATTTTAAAAATGGACTGCTGTTTTGAAGATTTGTGATAACTGCATATTTATTTCGTCACCATTATAATGCTGTCATTTTGAGACTTACACAGGGTCAGTTGCATCTTTAATGTTGCAGCCCATTAACATGTTTAAAAACAGTTGGAACATTTAAAATTCATGACATGAGTGTTTTTAAAATAAGATGAACTAATATTTCATCGTTACCTTAGTAACCGAAAACACTAATTACTACGCAACTGTATGTTAAATATCAGAGTTGGTGTCATCAGGCTTTCCACTATGTACTTTCCTCCACCCCCATACTTCTCCCACTCCATCCTTTTCCAACCCCACACTTCCCCACCCCCGTACTTTCCCGCACCTCCACTCAAAATCTTGTGAGCCTCTGCTCATCTACTCACACCCGTCCTTTTCAAAATGGCACACACTTAAATTTTGTTTAAGATTAGGTTCCACAACATGCAAACCTTTCTTTTCTGAGCTTAGCATTGGCCAAAAATATGCAGCATTTTCAATGCTTCCATCAAATACCTGTAACCAATACTAATGATCAATACCTATAATCAACTTCTATACCGATAATAATCAATAGTACAATGATCCTATAATTGATATTAATATTCAATAACATAGCGATAATCACTGCTTACTTGGTGGATATATAAATAAGGTCTTCAAGTTTTTTTATTACACTGATTTACCCATTATACTGATAAATTTTGTTGTTGATGTAGCTGTAATATTAATGTTACCATAAACATAAAAAAAAAAAAAACTCATAAAACCCTCTTTTTTCTTAAATTAGGAAAAAGATTCCAAGACTTTGAGGAATCTGAGGCTGTGACATCACAACTAGTCTGATTTCAGTCATTTCTACACAAATGATACCAAACTTAAATATCTCCTTAACGGAATAAGATTGACTGCTTTCTTCACCATTTATTTTCTTTTGAAGTCTTTTTTTCACATAAGATGGACTTGCTTGACCCCTGAACTAATCAATTGGCTAATTAATCTCAACAGAAACCTTGGTCCAATAGGATGAGAATGAAATGTTGATGGGATTATAGTTCATCAAAGGCAAACCCACAGCTAACTCCCAAGCTGGTATTTCACACCTGAGTGGATTGGGGCAAACCAAAATTAATTGTCTTGCTCAAGAACACAAAGTAAGAGCTCGCCAGAGTGAAATTGAATCCAGTGTCATTGGAGTATGATTCTTACACTTGAGCTACCATTCTCTCCAAAATCTGATTAAAAATATAGTTTTGGCACTGCCTTCACCTACCCCTAACTGTCTACAACATAAACAGAAAATCAGATATTTTAAACAAAGTTTACAGAAGAAATATAAAAGACAGTCTAGTATATATTATTGCAACCATACACAGGATTTTAGAATGGTAATTTTTTTTCTTCATTTAAGCATGATTTTGCCAACCCCCACCCCCCAAAAAAACTTTTGCCCCCCCTCCCCCTACAGCACATTCGGGTAGGCAAATTCCTCCCATGATCGCAGCAGCATAAATCTGAAGGGAAAATATATCTGAAGTCATACAGACAAGATACTTTTGTTTAGTCCTGCCATCACTTAGGGAGCAGAATTATATTGTGAAGGGCATTTTACCAGGTTCCCTTGGCTATGCTATTGTGAAGCATCTTATCCTTTTAATATGAGGGGAAAATTAACAAAAAGACTACGATTTAACTGAACATAGAGATAAGTGAGCACTCTACAAAATAAAACAAGTTAATTCCAACCAAGCCATGAGGCTCGGCTATCCTCCCTTTCCTTGGCGTCAGCAGATGAGACACATGACTCCCCTGGACGGGACATCAGTCCATTGCAGGTTAACTCCCCAACAATGCTGGTACTTATTTTACAGCTGAGTGGACTGGAGCAAGTAGAATAAAATGTCTTGCTAAAGGACACAATGCAGCGTTTGTGGCGGGAATTGAACCCAGTACCTTTCGCATACGAGCAAGACTCCTTAACCACCGCACCACTTAAAGCAACTCAATATTAGCCTTAACCACTGCACCACTTAGAGCCCTCAATATTAGCCTTAACCACTGCACCACTTAGAGCCCTCAATATTAGCCTTAACCACTGCACCACTTAGAGCCCTCAATATTAGCCTTAACCACTGCACCACTTAGAGCCCTCAATATTAGCCTTAACCACTGCACCACTTAAAGCCCTTAATATTAGCCTTAACCACTGCACCACTTAGAGCCCTCAATATTAGCCTTAACCACTGCACCACTTAGAGCCCTCAATATTAGCCTTAACCACTGCACCACTTAGAGCCCTCAATATTAGCCTTAACCACTGCACCACTTAGAGCCCTCAATATTAACCTTAAGCACTGCACCACTTAGGGCATTCAATATTAGCCTTAACCACTGCACCACTTAGAGCCCTCAATATTAGCCTTAACCACTGCACCACTTAGAGCCCTCAATATTAGCCTTAACCACTGCACCACTTAGAGCCCTCAATATTAGCCTTAACCACTGCACCACTAAGAGCCCTCAATATTAGCCTTAACCACTGCACCACTTAGAGCCCTCAATATTAGCCTTAACCACTGCACCACTTAGAGCCCTCAATATTAGCCTTAACCACTGCACCACTTAGAGCCCTCAATATTAGCCTTAACCACTGCACCACTTAGAGCCCTCAATATTAGCCTTAACCACTGCACCACTTAGAGCCCTCAATATTAGCCTTAACCACTGCACAACTTAGAGCCCTCAATATTAGCCTTAACCACTGCACCACTTAGAGCCCTCAATATTAGCCTTAACCACTGCACCACTTGGAGCCCTCAATATTAGCCTTAACCACTGCACCACTTAGAGCCCTCAATATTAGCCTTAACCACTGCACCACTTAGAGCCCTCAATATTAGCCTTAACCACTGCACCACTTAGAGCCCTCAATATTAGCCTTAACCACTGCACCACTCAGAGCCCTTAATATTAGCCTTAACCACTGCACCACTTAGAGCCCTCAATATTAGCCTTAACCACTGCACCACTTAGAGCCCTCAATATTAGCCTTAACCACTGCACCACTTAGAGCCCTCAATATTAGCCTTAACCACTGCACCACTTAGAGCCCTCAATATTAGCCTTAACCACTGCACCACTTAGAGCCCTCAATATTAGCCTTAACCACTGCACCACTCAGAGCCCTCAATATTAGCCTTAACCACTGCACCACTCAGAGCCCTTAATATTAGCCTTAACCACTGCATCACTTGTAGCCCTCAATATAAGCACTCCAATGATCCACACAACTGGAATGTTCCACTTCCTATACACTGTTCCTCCTCTCCCTCTACACCCCAACATATAAATTATCAAATTAAGGAAGAACCACTTTTCAAACACCAAAACATCCACAATGCTGAGAAATGTACAAAGGTTTTCTCCAAAATAAAAAGATGAAAATGATTTAACATGTATAGGAAAGGATCATTGATTGCACTTGAAATGATAATGACGTCCTCATAGTCAGTCATGTCCAGCTTGTATGACAGTCGGCAAAAAGAGTAGATTGGCAAAAATTTCTCTTCTTCTCACAAAGAAGTCCTTATAGAACATACGTTTGACTTAAAGTGACTGATATAAGTCTACTATACAGGAAGTGATGTCACAAACTCACATGACTCAAGCTTGTGTATGCAGTCAGTCCGCAGAGAGCCGTTAATTAGGTCATGTGACTGGGTTCTCTTAGCAAGGAAATCGCGCTTGCTACGCAAATTCGATTATTCGTGTAACACAGACTGACCACCATGCAATGTGACGTAAATTGCATAATATGGTCACGTGGGATGCATATTCATCAAAGATGGCAGGGTGAGTGTTTGACGGAAAGATTATTTTTAATAAACTTTTTTTATTTATCTGGATTTAAGTGTTAGCTTTTTAAAAATCTGGTGTCAAAGTTCGGTCCTAAATTTATAGGGTACAAAAAAGTGGTCCATATCTGCCGTGTTCTTAGCTCAGCCAGCAAATTATCACATTTTAAGACTAGATACATGTAGGTGACGGTAAGTTTCTTGTTTTATGGCTTAAAAGTTTGGATGATTAAGGGAGTTTGATTAAATTGTCAGATCTTGTTTGCATTGAAGTGTTTCAGATTCAAGTGCAAAGCACTGCAGCCCCATTATTACATCATTGCTTTGGTAGTACGGTAGAAAGGAAAGTGAAGGATTTTCATCACTTGATTATTCTGATCACCTGATTTTTCAAATTGAATTTGAGTAAATGGCAAGAGAGAAAATAGAAGATGATGCACTTTGAATAACTTGTAGTTTTTTTTCTTATTCTTAATGTTCATTTGTATTTTTTATCACAAACTGTTACATCAGATTATCTTTTATAACAAAAAATGTTAATTATTCTTTTGGTGCATCAAGCATGTCTGTCCTAAAACCACTATAATTAGAACTTCAATAAAGATACACCAAGAGCATCTTAAAAACTGTTGATAACACCACTTAAGTGAGTCAAATTGTCATCAGCATGTAAAACACAAAGGGTGGTTACCATGGTATCTATTTGTTATGTACATCTGGAGGTGTGATTAGAGAAATGCGATCGTTTCTCTACATTAATAAAAATTTGGGATGACCACTTTATTTGTATACAACTTAATGTTGTAAGAGTCTGTGGCAAGAGACCATATAAAATTGCCTTGAATCTGCTGTGTTCCTGACTCAGCCGATAAATAATAATGTAGGAAAGTAATGAATTTGTGGGTCAAGCATATTTTTCCATCTTTTCTGAGATTGTTGTGCTGTTGCAAAAAAAAAAGAAGGAAAAGTAAGCCCATAATCTTTAGTACGTTGAATACTATATTGCATATAATAGCGTCCCCAAATCGTAATATAATGTAATGAATGACATCAACAGCCAATGGACACCACCGTTGAAGTGTTTTGTTTATTTCTGACAATCAACTATACACAATTGCCTTGAATCTGCTGTGTTCCTGACTCACTAGACAACTAATAATGCGGGAAAGTAATGATTTTGTTCGGCAAACATATTTTTTGATCTTTTATGAGATTTTCTTGCTGTTGCAAGTTTTTTTTAATGTATTATGGCTTCAAAAACGTAAGCCCGTATTTTCCCGTTTTTGTTTAGTTTTTTATCGCACGTAAATTCACCCTTTTCCTTTTTGTTTTTAACAAAGGTATTATTTTCCAAAAATCAATCTTTTAGTAGCACTTTTCAGGTTAGATTGTTTTCGTAGGTGTTATAGCCATTAAGATATTGCAGTTTTAAAATGGTACGTTTTCAGCTCATTAAATATGCACTGTGCAAAAAGCTATGCATATGTTCCCATGAGAAAAAAGCTCTTTTCACGGCTTTGCGGACTGACTGTATAATTATTTACAGAGACAAAGTTCTGAAGCTAACGATTATTAAAGTATGTTGGCAAAATTGTAAAATGAAACAAGAGTAAAGTACTGTATTCGACGTAATAAGCACCAGGGCACTTACAAAAACAGAATTGCACCACTTTTTATAGCCTCACAATAACCACCACATAAAGCTTTGTTAGCGTCAGATGCAAAATAAGCAAAATAGCTTATGATATCAGTCAAAAAAAAAGTTGGGCAGGCATTTATTAGAGCAGGGGCGCTTAATATGTTGAATATGGTAATTGTCTTTTCTGGCCTTTTGTGAAAATTTCTTCTATATCAGAAAAAAATCCAATGAAATACATTTCTGATCAATATGAGTCTGAGGTCACTTCCTGTTGTAGACTTCGTACTTCAGTCATTTTTGGACAAATAAAAAGATTTCTAATTCAGTACCTCTCAACTAAAACAAGCTTTTGAATAAAGTACCAGTTCTGTGCATGTCATATCATACACAAATAACCTCTCTGAGCTAGTTGATTGACAGCTTTTTCAACCAATCACCGCACAAATTTGCCCAACAACAAAACCTGCTAACTAAGTGAGGCAAAAATCCATCGCGGTACTGGTACAGTATAGCTAGCTAGCTAGCAACACGCACTCATGCAGTTAATGCAATAAACTACACAAAACAAATTTCTGCACATACAGACTGAGGATGACAAAATAGTGAATAAAAAATTGTGCGTACAGGGAAGCAATATCTTTCCTTAGGAGAAATGGTCTGTCAATCATTCAATTAATGCACACATCACCTCAGGCATATAATACACAGCTATTTCTATCACCAGTTTGCAAACAAATTTCTCCCACTAAGACATCTAACATGGATGAGTGATTTCAAACACAAAAGTATCCTAATTACTCAGCACTGGCTTTCTGTAATCTTATACACAAATAACCTTAGGAAATTAAACAATCATTGTTTGGAGTGGAAACACAATTCACTGAACAAGAAATCAGGATGATAATTATCATACCTGAGTATTCAGGATTACTCAGGTGTTGGGTGCGGGTAGACATAAACAGAAACTTTTCAACATGCAGGCTTTGTAAATCCGATTCCCGTTATTCAGACCGGTTAGCAAACATAATTTTATTTACTCCTTTTGCTAAAAATTCTGAAAGATCCGGAGAAGTGCCATAAATGGATTAGAGCTTGCGGCAGGCCACATGAACATCTAAATGTTAATGCATTAGTCATGCATGATTGCCAATTTGAGGTTTGTTTGCCCCACCAAGTTACATTGTTGCTATGGTGGGTGTGGCCTATTTCTGCATTTGGAGAGGTCAATTGAACAACACCCTCCTTAGGTTTATTGGTCTCTGGATAAATGTTTTTATTGCACACCCACTGTACATGAGCTACACATGGACGGTGTGGATGGTAATCAGAAAACTTGTGAGATCATGTGATCAAGAAAAGAAATATCAACAAGCAAGTGTAGCAATATTAAATACCAAGAAGCCATGGTGTTCATCATGAAAATGGGCAGTTTCCATACAAAAGATGGTATTTTGAAAAACAGTTCTTATTTACTGAATGGTAATTGGACGATGGCTTGCATCATGTGACAGAGCATATTACTCAAAACTTTCTTTTGCATTCTTCTCCTGTTGCTATTGCCTATCATATACAAGACTGACCTTTAACCCTATCTTTTAACGAGTAACCTGGGATCGTTTCTGCAAGGGAATTTCCTCACCAAATCGTGATAACTAAATCCAATTTCCCTCAAGAATGACCTGTAAAGTTGAGTGGATGGACCTCCGCGACTGCCACGCCTACACTGCTTCGTCTCGTGGTCATGGCAGGAACATCTGACCAGCAGAGAGTTTGGAGATCAAATCGTTCCACGCTGTTCAAAGAGCTGCTGCCGTCATTCCCACCAATCACGTACAACTGACCATTGAGCGCTATGGCATCATGTGTACTCCTGTTGAAAAGACAAATACATCATACTTTTTATATTTTAAACTATTTTTACCAATGTTCCTTGTATTTAAACAAATAAATATCATCACTTCTTATTCACTTGGTTAGTGCCATGTCACATCCAGGAGATGACATCATTTGCTGGAGTGAAAACAAAGTTTTGCACGTTACACGAATGGCAAGTCTGTGTGTCTGCTCGTGGGTATGCAAAGTTGGAATTTTTTTACTATTACCAGTTGTTAATTTAACTTCATTTTTATTAATTTTAGATGCTTCGTTAGTTGATTGTGCAGTGAAGTATTACAATTAATTCAAGTTTTTATCAATTTTTACGGACGATCGGACATTGTACGCGTTAGTGGTAAACCTGCTGGGCATTTGCATGTTGAACACACAAATTTGGGTGTCGCAGAAATTTCAAATTGACCAAAACTGTGATATATTTTCACCGAAATTTCAACAAAGCGATGCCACATATTCCGAATCGATAATCATACATTGTCTCAAAGAGATTGTAGATTAAATTGGAACGTTGATTAGTCAATATTTTGAAAAATCACAAGTTTGTTAAAATTTGGGCCTATCGAGCTACGCTTTGTTTTCACTCCAGCGGCGCACGCTTACTAGGCAGTCTGATGACCTCGGGTCCGAATCCAACCAAGTGAATAGATATTTTGTTTCTTTGTTTGTTTGTTGACGATATACAATGGTAAAAATAAATTCAGAGTTATGAAATGAAAGTAAATATTGAAATTCTACCATACCTGCCAACCCTTTGCAAAATATTTGGAAAGCTTTAATGGACTTGTTAGTCACTGAATGGATCATTTTTGTATGGCAGAGGTGCTATTGAAGGAATATTCCTGTGAAATTTCCTATACATGATAGACGATTATAAAAGAAACAATTTGGTGCAAAAATCATGTTGATATCTTTTTCCGTTTGGGAGTCATTGCATTTCTAAGATTGCGCTGGTGTGTTGAAAAGTGACCTCACAGTGTGCATTGTGATGTCATAAAGGCAAATCCAAGACACTTTGTGTGTATTTCTTTGAAAATTAATCGCCTCTATCTAAATAACTGGAAGCATTTTTTGTTGAATTGTTAAGATGGGGTCTAATATACACTTTATACGAATGTGATTTGCCCGTCTGCCTTGACCCTTACACTTTAAGTAAAAGAGAAACACTTGTTTTGTTTTAAAGAAATACGTAATAATTGTCTTGGGTCTTTATGACATCACATTTTACACTGAGAGGTCACTTTTCAACACACCCCCACTCCAATTTTTAAAATGTTATAACTTGTACACGGAAAAAAATATGAACATGATTTTTTAACCAAATTATTTCTTTAATAGTCCTCTATCATAGACATGAAAATGAAAATTCACAGGAATATTCCTTTAAGTCACTTGTGTCGATTTAGACAAAGATTATGTTTTTATCTGTTCTTGTTGTTCATTTTTGAATTGTTGCAAAGAAGAAACAAATGTACAATGGAGGCCAAATGATGAGAATATTACAAACAACAAATCAATATAAGATCTACCTAAATCAGATCTACCTTCTAATGTCCATAAAGTAAGATGAAGCAATCATGACCATTCTTCTAATGCCCCTAAAGACAAGAGCCAATTGGAGCCTACTTCTAATGCCCCTAAAGTGAAATTAACCAATCAAGACCTACCTTATAATGCCCAGAAAGTGAAATTACCCAATCAAGACCTACCGTGTAATGCCCATAAATGATATGAACCAATTAAACCCTACCTTCTAATTCCCATAGAATGAAATCAATCAAACAGGACCTACATTCCCATAAATGATAAAAGCCAATCAGGACCTTCCTTCTAATGTCCATAAAGTGCAATTAGCCAATCGGAGCCTACCGTCTAATGCCCATAAATTATATGAACAAATCGAAGCTACCATCTAATATCTAGTAAGTTAAATCAACCAATCAGGACCATTCTTCAAATGACCATAAATGACATGAACCAATCACAGCTTACCATCTAATACCCAGTAAGTTCAATTAACCAATTACAACCATTCTTCTAATGACCATAAATGACATGAGTTCATCAGAACCTACCTTCTAATGCCCATAAAGTGAAATTAACCAATCACGACCTATCTTGTAAAGCCCATAAATGATATGAACCAATTGAATCCTACCTTCTAATTTCCATGAAATGAAATCAATCAAACAAGACCTACATGCCCATAAATGATAAAAGCCAATCAGGACCTTCCTTCTAATGTCCATTAAGTGCAATTAGCCAATCGGAGCCAACCGTCTAATGCCCATAAATTATGAACCATTCGGAGCTACCATCTAATATCCAGTAAGTTAAATTAACCAATCAGGACCATTCTTAAAATGACCATAAATGACATGAACCAATCACAGCCTACCAGCTAATAAGCAGTAAGTTTAATTGACCAATTACAACCATTCTTCTAATAATCATAAATGACATGAGCCAATTAGAACCTACCTTCTAATGCCCATAAAGTAAAATTAACCAATCACGACCTATCTTGTAATGCCCATAAATGATATGAACCAATTGGATCCTACCTTCTAATTCCCATGGAGTGAAATCAATCGAACAGGACCTACATACCCATAAATGACAAGAGCCAATCAGGACCTTCCTACTAAAGCCCATAGAGTAAAATTAGCCAATCAGAGCCTACCGGTCTAATGCCCATAAATCATATGAATCAATCGGAACCTACTACCTGATACCCAGTAAGTTTAATTAACAAATCACAACCATTCTTCTAATGACCATAAATGACATAACCCAATCACAGCCTACCATCTAATACCCAGTAAGTTCAATTAACCGATCGCGACCATTCTTCTAATGACCATAAATGACATGAACCAATCACAGCCTACCATCTAATACCCAGTAAGTTCAATTAACCAATCACGACCATTCTTCTAATGACCATAAATGACATGAGCCAATCAGAGCCTTTCTAATGGCCATCAAGTAAACTAATTAATCAGAGACAACATAATGTGAAACTAACCAATCAGGACCTACCTTCTAATGCCCATGGAAGGAAATGGCTCCCACATGTTGTTCTCCATGTTAAACTTCTCAGCATTACTCAAGCACATACCACCATCATTGCCACCAAGTACATGTATACTGCCATCTACAACAGCCACGCCCATGCTGCTGCGACGATTCATCATGGCTGGCATCGGGGTCCAGGTGTTACTCTGGGGGTCGTATTTCTCCACGCTTAAGAGGTGTGACTGGCCATCGTAACCCCCAATGGCATATATTGCATTATCTGCAGATGGGGATAATATTATTCGCATTGTTATGTTAAACATTGACATTTGTACAAAAGTGAGTGTGAGGTCACAGGTCTCCTATAGTAGACTTCCTACACAAGTCACTTTCAAACAAATTAGTGGCAACTTTATATCTGTATGTTATTGTATCAAAATGAACTTCACGTAATAAATTGTAACCTCCATAGGTGGGATTATAATTATTATTATTTTTTCTCCAAATTAATATCTTTTGTATGTGATTTCTTATATCTTAGCATGATCCTGCCCCCCCCCCCCTCCCCTCCCCCCCCCCCACTCCACTCCCTCCTCATTTTTGGTAGGCAAATCCTGAATTTGAAATTTTCTTGCCAAAATGCTTTGACATGAATTTCTAAGGGCTTGAATAATTGATATTATATACAAACAAAAATTCATAAACCCATGCAAATGGTAAATTTATTTCTTAGAACTAAGAAAATTTGAGATAGATTATAAAGAAATACATTAAGATTTTAATCTGTATTAAGTGTATGACATCATTTTTTAGAGGGTGTATGAACAAAATGGCCATTCCTATGTAAGTTTATATTGATAGAATTATGTTTTAATAAATTAGGAAATATTTGCTAAATTATTTTGTACCATGTAAACATTCTTCAGATGACTCATTATTATTCTTATCACATTAACTGAAGAAAAAGCGATACTTTATGAATATGCAACACTAAGCTACAACAACTGATTTAATGAATATGCAACACTAACCTACAACAACTGATTTAATGAATATGAAACACTAACCTACTACAGCTAATTTAATAAATATGCAACACTAACCTACAGCAACTGATTTAATGAATATGCAACACTAATCTACAACAACTGATTTAATGAATATGCAACACTAACCTACTACAGCTAATTTAATAAATATGCAACACTAACCTACAACAACTGATTTAATGAATATGAAACACTAACCTACTACAGCTAATTTAATAAATATGCAACACTAACCTACTACAGCTGATTTAATGAATATGAAACACTAACCTACTACAGCTAATTTAATAAATATGCAACACTAACCTACTACAGCTGATTTAATAAATATGCAACACTAAGCTACAACAACTGATTTAATAAATATGCAACACTAACCTACAACAACTGATTTAATGAATATGCAACACTAACCTACTACAGCTAATTTAATAAATATGCAACACTAACCTACAACAACTGATTTAATGAATATGCAACACTAACCTACAACAACTGATTTAATGAATATGAAACACTAACCTACTACAGCTAATTTAATAAATATGCAACACTAACCTACAACAACTGATTTAATGAATATGAAACACTAACCTACTACAGCTAATTTAATAAATATGCAACACTAACCTACTACAGCTGATTTAATGAATATGAAACACTAACCTACTACAGCTAATTTAATAAATATGCAACACTAACCTACTACAGCTGATTTAATAAATATGCAACACTAAGCTACAACAACTGATTTAATAAATATGCAACACTAACCTACAACAACTGATTTAATGAATATGCAACACTAACCTACTACAGCTAATTTAATAAATATGCAACACTAACCTACAACAACTGATTTAATGAATATGCAACACTAACCTACAACAACTGATTTAATGAATATGCAACACTAACCTACTACAGCTAATGTAATAAATATGCGACACTAACCTACTACAGCTAATTTAATAAATATGCAACACTAACCTACTACAGCTGATTTAATGAATATGCAAGACTGACCTACTACAACTGATTTAATGAATATGCAACACTAACCTACTACCACTAATTCAATAAATATGCAACACTAACCTAGTACAGCTGATTTATTGAATATGCAACACTAAGCTACTACAACTGATTTAATGAATATGCAACACTAACCTACTACAGCTAATTTGACATATCTTCTCCTGGTGGCCATGGCTGCAATCGACGTCCAAGTGTCCGTCAGAGGGTCATAGCGTTCAGCACTGTTCAAACAGGAGGCGCCATCATATCCACCAACGGCGTAAAGCAGCCCATTGAGAGAGGCTATACCCAAACAGCTCCTCTTAGTACCCATGGAAGCCAGGCGGTGCCAATTGTTTGTATGGGTGTTGAAGTACTCTACCACAGACAGATCAGAGGTACCATCATAACTGAAAACACAACAAAACATGCTATAAATGGCACTAAGGAGGAGCACACGACTGACATTATCATAATAATAAATTAATCATATTCCAGTTGTATTACATAACTGGCTCAAATATGAACAGTAGTTGTTATGCTCCTTAAAGTTTCAAACAGTCAGACCCGAGGTCGGGTCAGATTTTTCCTCTTTATTTTCTTTATTCTGAAAACCTTAGTTCTTGTGGAAGTTGGTGCTGAGTATCATATTAGCAATGGATGAAGTCCTTATTGTGTGGTTATTTTTATTAAAATAAAGTGGTCTCACTATTTGCTGCAGTAAGTTTGTGGTTATGATTTGCTGGAACAAATTTCTAAGGAGAAGGACAAGTCATTAATAGCACTAAGGAGGAGCATACGACTGACATTACTATAATAATAAATAAATCATATTCCAGTTGTATTACATAACCGGCTCAAATATAAAATACTTTCATTGTTTGTTTCACTATCTAAAATTCATTCAATGTTTTCTCTTTGTTCTAATTGAACTATGATCTGTAAATTCAGTTTGTTGCGCTTATGTTGTAGGTATTTTGTGTAAGGCGTTAAATCGTAACTTTGCTTTTTAGACCATCATGTTTTATGTACCACTCACTACACACACCCACCTCATATATCGTGTGTACCTGTAGTTCATGTGATAATGTCAGAAGATAGACTTTTGACTCTTCAGAGTTTTATTAGTAGTACCCAGGACCAAAGGTAAGAGTATATGTACCAGTGGTGCTATCTTAGTGCCATATCGTGACTTTTTGCCCACAACACATTCATAATTTAAAAATCTGATTTTGTGACTTTGCCTTTTCACTTAATTTTGTGTTACCCAAATTCTGCCTAACCCAGGATATCCTATAATATCGCTCCTCCTGGAGTCAAAATTCGCAACTGTCCCATGGGAATAATTCTGTTCCTGATAAGATTTCACTGTTTCAACATTTTTGCCAATAACAGGACAAATTCCTTAAAAATAGGGATAATTTACAACTACTTTATTGCATATGTGCAAATATGTATGTCGGTATGATTAGTGTTTACATGATGTAGCATCCAGTTGCATACACTCATATACGTGCAAGCAGCCTTGCATGTGTGTATTCATGATGAATTGCGCTGACAATTGCAGGCAAGGTGAGAAAAACTCTTTCCTAACTGAAAGAAATTATTTTTATGATAATCTTGCTTGGCAAAATGCGAGCAGAAAATGCTCCTTTTTTCCCCAACCGCATTTTTTGGCTATATTCGGTGGTTCAGTAACAACACACCCGACCACTATTGACCTTTAATGTCACTCATATATCACCACCACTCATATGATTCGTTAAAAACAATTATAAGAATTAAACGAATTTAGCTTTAAATTTAGCCTGGTTCAGAAACAAAGCTCTTCAAAAGCGCAAAGAGTTTTTAACATAATTATTATGTTGTATAAATTAATAATTACTTTATTGTTCAACGATCCCATTATTCTTTTGTTTTTTATTTATTTTTGTTTTTATTGGTATGGGCAAGTATTTTGTGTCTATTTTCGTGTTTTTTTTTGTGTGTTTAAAACATTATAAATTCTTTTTTGGATCAAAAATTGTTAAATCAATGTACTTATTTTTGTATGTAATAGGCTGGAGGCTTGAACATTGAATAAAATAAATATAATATTTATATACAGTAAATATAAATTATTGAGTGGATAAATTATTTACAGAGCCAATTAATCTCTGAACAATAAGTGTAGCTGGTAAATAAAATGTGCTCTCATAACAAGGAGAAAAGTGGGGATTATCTGCATGATCTTAAGCATATGTATACCATATGTTATTGATCACTGGTGCCACATATGCATAATTGTGGAAGAGAACACAGTTCCACTGCATCAGTGATGTTTGAAAATTCACTGTTCCTGCATAAAAAGCACCATCCACAGAACAGTGAACAGTAGAAAATTTGACTCCTGTCCTCTCACTGATAATGAATCATTTAAGCTAAACCAAAATCACGTCTTGAAGATCTGGTTCAACAATCATGTAGAGGGGCGAATGTAGCCTATGAAAGCTTGGCCAAATTATTTTTAAAAATGCGAACACCTCAGCTCACAGTCCAAAACTTATACCTCCACAAACTGAACTCTTCAAAATCACTCTTCAAAGTCAAGCATTTAAAAAAACGTTTGTACTCTAAACTTAAAACTTTTAAAACATCAGAAGATGTTTTGTTGATGTTGTTTTCAAATACGTATACCCTCACGCTAATACCCAAATATTCAAACTAACCAATCATATACCCTCACGCTAACACACAAATATTCAAACTAACCAATCATCTCCACTCAATTCTAAAAATCTTTCCTGCCGTTAATTTGAAAAATTTACTCACAAAATATTCTAAATAAGTTTTAAAAGATTTAGATCCACAGAAGTCATTATTAAAGTATTTTACCCTCCGACAGCAAATATCATGTGTCCAACAGCGGCTGTTCCAAGTCTAGCCCTCCGGACACTCATCGGTGCGACAGCGAGCCAACTTTCTGATTGAGTGTCATACACCTCACAGTCATTATGAATCGCAAACAGACTTCCACCACCTGGCATGAACGGTAAAAAGTGTATGGTGAATTTCTATACAGAGTACACAGATACAAATAAGTACTACAGATACTACAAAAGTAGCGCTGTAATGATATGTCGATTATCGCAATATCTCTTTGCCCACGACATGAAATATGCTTCTCAACACATATCGCGATACCAAAAACTAATACAGAACTAAGACATTTTTGCACAACTAGGCTAGGCTACTTCGTACGTTATGGTAGTTTGTTTGTTTGTTTATTTGATGAGGGCTTAACTGCACCACGGCAACGAGGGTCAAATTGTGCCTGAGAGGTCAGATCATTCTAGAGGTAGGAAGGGAAGGAAACAGGGGAAGAATAAGAGAAATTCAAGAACAAAAGGTCAGAAAGCTGTGATCGAGAGGGGAGGTGCATGGTTGGAACAAAAACAAAGTAGAGAGGGGGTGGAAGAGGAGAATTAAATATGGTTGTAGAGGGAAGCATGATGAAGGAAGGAGATAATTTTATCCAGAGGATTTTTCTGGAAGAACTCAGCAATTCAGTTGTGTGGAGCGAGGGAAGCTCTGGGAAGGTTGTACAGGGGGCAAGCAAGGAGAACGTGATGAATTGTGAGGGTGCAATGGCAATTGTTGCAGAGGGGTTGGGGGAAGCCAATAAGGAGGTGGGAGTGACGTTAAGGTAGTAAATCTAAAAGTCAAGTTTAGGCCATGATCATCTCGGAATCAACTTTAACCAGAAGCAAAAGATTCTGTGGTTCCGATGCTTTTTTCATGCTGATTGATTTGTATTAATTGTTATGTCATTGCATATCATGAAATATTTGACATGACATCAATTCTTCTTGAGATATCGTGTTTACAAGCTCTTTTCACTTAAATCATAGTAAGCCCCGCCCACTATACATATTAGTAAAATTCAATGTGTTTTTTTTATATAATGAACACGTACAAAATGTGAAACAAAACAGACATGTGATTGTTAAAATATGAGCATTTTAAGATTTCTACATTAAACCCCGCCTACTCATTAATATGCATGACATCATGCATATACTGGGTCTACAGACTGGGTTATCTGTGTACAGCACATGATGTGAATCCAGTTCCTTTTTGAGATATACCATGTTTACAAAGTCTTTTTTAGCAAAACAATATTAAGCTCCGCCTACTATGCATATTAATGAAATTCAATGGTTTTTATACAATGAATACATACACACTAGCTAACAACATAATTATACTAAATATTAAACAAAACAGACAAGTGATTGTTAAAATATGAGCATTTCAACATTTTCACAATAAGCCCCACCTACTCATTAATATGCAAGATATAACCACCAAAAACAATAGGCACATTTACAGATCATGGGCTATCTGTGTACTAAATATGATATGAATTTAGTTTATTGTTCTTAATATACTGTGCTTACAAGCTCTTTTCAACAAAATCATTTTAAGCCCGCCCACTATACATATTAATGAAAATCAACATTTTTGTACCATGAACATGTACACACTAGCTAACAACATAACTACACCAAATATGATACACAGCAGAAATGCTGTTGTAAAAATATAAGCATTTCAAGATATTTACATTAAACCCCACCCACTCATTAATATGCATAACATCACCACCTTAAACAATTGGGCACATCTACGGACCATGGGCTATCTGTGTACCAAATATTATATCAATCTGGATATGGTTCTTGAGATATCGTGCTTATGAGCTTGCTGATACAGACACACATACATACACACACATACCTGTATGCCATTTATGACTGCGGACTTTGACAAAAACTTCAGCAAAAAAAAGAAGTTCCAATGAAGACCCTAGCTTAAATCACGTCAGAATCCCCCTCTAAAGTTTCTGATACATTTGCATGCAAATTCTTCCGAGGACCTATTTAAAAGTCCTCGGTCCATTTTCAAGTGCTCGGACTGTTTGTAAGTCCTCAGTCAATTGATGGTTTAACAGGTTCAGGTCCTCGGTAGCTTAGTAATACCAACACAGAGACACACACATTCGGAAATTGAAGATGCTTGTGAGGACTTGACCAGACACATGTGTTACCACCATCACACAGATTCATACATCATGTTGAACGAGGACCTGTTTTAAATTACATCAGACCCCTTTTTGATGTTTCTAATGCATTTGCATGCAAATTCTTCTGAGGACCCGTTATTTGAGCCTCAGACGGAAATTTAGTCCTCGGTTGTTTAAGGTTAAACAGGTTCAAGTCCTCAGAGATGAATGGCATACAAACGCACACACACACACACACCCACACACACACACACCTCACCCACCCATACATACACACGTCAGCATGACTGCATAGGTTCCTTATGCTATTAGCATCGAAACAAAATGTGCAAAAATATCGTGAAACATTAAAAAAAAACTAATTAAAAAATTGTGCTGTCACCCCACAGTAGCACACTCTGATGAGGTAGGAAGAAAAGAAAATAGGAGGAATCTAAGAGAAGTACGGGGGCTCATAGCCAGGAAGCTGGGATCAAAAGAGGAAGTGCAGGGGTGTAAAACCAGAACCAATAGGTTTGGTGCTTCGATGCTTTTTTTTCTTCTTTCATAAGCTAATTGATTTGCAAAATTTGTATTAAATGTCATGTCATTGCATAGGCAAATATTTGTTTCATGATATTTATTCATAAGCCACACCAACCATGCAGATCAATAACAATTTTGACAACATTAGCATTTGCACAATAACTAACAACATTATCATAGCAAGTATGATGCAAAAACAGTTGCTTTGCTTATTCTATTTCAAGAATTTGTCAGCAAGTCCTGCCTAGTCAGTATTATTCATGACATCACTACTACAACAATAGAACATATGTACAGACCATGATCCATCATATATCATTGATGAGATGTAGTATAATGTTTAATTTACACTTAGGACATTCATATTAAGCCACGCCCATTTTGTATGTCAATGACATCTGCTGATAACATAAGCATGTACAAAATACGCATCAGTGATGCTCTGGTTTCTTCATTTAATATAATAGAATTGATGAATATAAGTCATCTAAAGAATTTTTCATTGTACAAAACAATACAGCATATATTTTCTAATTTATCAAAATATTAATTCTGTCAATATAAATTTACATGGGAGCGCCATTTTGTTCATACACCCTATGATAAGTGATGTCATACACCCAGTACAGATAAGAAGATTAATGCATTTCTTTATAATTTCAAATTTTCTTACTTCTAAGAAATCATTTTTTCTTTGCATTAAATGGTCTAAGAATTTTTATATGCATGTGATATAAATAATTCAAGCTTCATGAAAAAGCATTCTGAAAAGAAAATTTCAACCAAACACAGGGCAAAATATGTCATCATTGGTAGGACTTCAATGCAAAATTAAACAAAATGGCAGCATCCATGTTACAACTCCCAACTTGAATAATTTGAGAATGGAATAAGATGATGTGGTTTTTGTTTAGTCGTTGGTTTATCTTTTAATTCTTTATCATATATCAGGCTAGAATTTTTGACTTTATGTCTCCTTTAATAACAAACACTACCGATTGCGATACACACCTATTGCAAATAACATGGGTACCGTTGAGCCGTTTTTTCTTGGTTTGGTTCTCGATGACTGCATGAGTGCCCTCTGTTCCGGTAGTAAGTGATATTTCATTGCCTCTATGACAAGGTCCTTGCAGTCCGGGCTGCTTCGCACCAGTGGGTGTGTTTCAACTTGATGAGCCACAAATTCCTTGGTCGTGAGTGGTAATCTTACATGACGAAGAAGCTGCAATGAGTAACCAGAGACAGAAATCCCTCATAGTTCTGATGCTAACTTTGGATTGGAAGCATTTCATTTTTCTTTATCGTATTTCTTTAAAGTGTTGTGTTCTTATACATTTAGTTTATTTATCACAATCAGGCCTCCCAGTGACTCTTTTTTTAAATAAAGGTTTTTTAAAGGTTGGAAAAGTTGAAATAAAGGTTTTTAAAGGTTTTGGATTTAAACAAAAAGGTTTATAAAGGTTAACTCATGGAATAAATTCTCATACAATGAGCATATTCTGGGGCAAAAGGCAGTTGGTGGCGCCAAAAGTCCATTACTTAAGGGTCCACGTCACAAAGGCTCTATGGGTCGGTCGTACGACGGAGGCCGACCCGTCGCCGACCCAACCAGACACCACAAACGCGACGCACAACTTGTTATGTTTTCCAACACAACACAGACAAGTTCAAATGCCATACACTTCACGCACACTAAACTTCACTGTACATACACGTGAAATGATAGGCCTCAGTGATTAGATGTGTCAATGAACTTTTCATAATGACAAAGACCTTGAAAAGAAGTTCGTCCACTGCGGATTTGATTGATTTTTGTTTTCAAAGAAGCAAATTCCATTCAATGTTTTCCTTTTCAACAATGGACAGCATGGCCGGTGGATTCATGTATAAGCTCTCTGCCAGCAATCTTGTACTAACTTAGTGCTATAGTTCATGCATGGTAAATCACTGTATGATACAGTGTAAAATACGTTTATCGGGAGAAATAAAGATTCACGAAATATAATGTATCTTACCTGAAAAAATACACATGCATTCGAACTTCAAAAGTGTTGTTATGAGTTTGAAATGAAAACTTTGTGTCGTATTTTACCTCCACTGTCCTTTGCATCTACGTTCTGTATAATCACTCTTTGGGCCTACTTCGTCTCATACAGACAAGAAACAGATGTGGTGTTTACAATACTTTCATTCAGTTTACAACAGTTTGGTTTGCATTATAACTTTTAAACAAAATTATATCTTTTACTTAAAATCAAATGTACATTATTCCCAGGCCTTTGAAACCCACGGTTCCACCCGTAGTGCTGAAAACAGTTATTCCCAGGGTTCATATATCTTACGTCGTGTGAACTTTTGCATTAAAGCAATGTATTGCGAAAGAAGGGAGTGATATAAAATGTTTGTTCTTTTGTCAGTCTTATCTAAGTCAATGCTACTTACGTTTCGCTAATTAAAATAACTGAAATTTAATTGTCTTAAAATAATTCGGGAGGAATTGCAATTGCTGTATGATCATCACTTTACCTAGCGCGGCACTACGAGGGGGAGGGGGATCCCCTTCCCCCACGAGATTGCTTCCTCCCCATTTGCCCGCCAGAAAATTATTTAAAGCTATCTTATATATACGTTTTTGCTCCCCCCATGAGACCAAATTGCCACTCTTGCTCCATCTGACCAAAATCCTAGCGCCGCCACTGCACTTAACCCACCGAAAGTGTATGTTTGTGTGTGTGTGGGGGGGGGGGAGGAGGGTGTTGAAATTGCACGAAGATACAAAACATATACCACAATACAGAAGATGTAAATATGGAGAAAATAAGTTGGAACCTTTCCCCAAAATCCCGCCTATGCGGCCCGTCACATTTACAAAAAATATTGTTTTTGTAGTATCAATACAAATCGGGAGACGGGGCTTGCAGTTTATTCCATGAGTGGGTAGCCCCCCCCCCCCCCCCACCTCCTTTCTCCCCCTTTCATTCAACAACTCATCATTTCAGATTGCGAGTAAATAAGTTGCAAACATTGTGAGAGAGAAATGTAACTTGTTCTACATGTTTTGTAAGACGTAAAAGTTATTATTTTGTGCTTGGTTCAGTCATACAAATGCAGCTTTGGGTTGCAAGACCCCTCACAAGAAGAAATCAAATTAAAAATATGACGATCACGAAATCACCCCGTAAATTACCCTTCAAATTTAGTATTTATCAGTCTTTATGAAACACTTTCTTCTATGCAAAATGTGCTTTTCGCTGTTTCCGAAGATATGCATCAATAATGCTAAATCAGTATTTACAATGTTTATACCTCTTTATTCTTTTTACATACTCCTCCTCAATGTTCAAGTCACAGTGAAATCAGGCCGAAGTAAAAGTAGATCGTCTTTTTTCACTGAACTGACTGGATAAATTAACACGTGTTTTAACGAGAAAAAAAACCGGGGCCTTGGGTGTAGTGTCATAAATCAAACACGTCACGAGAGACTCTTGTTCATTATGTAATACTACATCATACATGAGCCTGATTTTTTAGACTCGGCAATTGGAGGAGCGATTGTGAAATGTTAAAGGTACGACTTGGGGTATAAATGAAAACTGTAAATAGGTCAGTGAGAATATTGTAAACAATAAATTCCCCCGCAAAAAAAATACTCTTACATGACCGTTTTATCATCTTCTACTGTTCTAGTTACTTGTACAGAATGACCCCCATTAAGCCATAAACAAACACGTTTTCTTCACACAATAAATTTATTTCACAGGAAATAAACCCCACCCATTTTCCTTCTTCAATAAGCAATTGAATTCGAAATCCTTCTAAAATATTGATGATTCTATGGAAAGCTATCATTACCTATGAAAAAAAAAATCATTTCATAAATCCGTAATAGGCCTACATGAAGTTTGACGAAATTACCCAACATTGAAATAAGTACTCACTAGTAAATTCGTACAGAATTTGCAAATGTAATATATGAAGGGAGGGGGGGAGGGGGGGGTGATCATTCCCTTGCCCCCGTGAGCTGCCCCAGTGAGCTGCCCCAGTGAGAATTTGAGTGTACAGGTCCTTTCTCTTACTGGTATTGTCAAAGGCGGAATGTTTCTACCGAAAATTAGGTGGGATGAGTCACTTAAGTCAGAAATTCAGAGCACAAGATAGGCCTACTGTACTTCCAGTAATATTCTTATATAAATATTCACTCTATACAAAAATACACAGCAAATAATGGTAAACAATTGCCCTAGCTCACCCAGTCGTAATCGGATTACAAAAACTTAGTTCTGGTTTGCCAACAAAATTATCATCTTAAAATCTTGTACCTTGTAACACAATTAAGGTCGAGGAAGGGAGGGGGAGGCGGGGCTTGGTATTCTCTATGTATCATAAGCTAACAAAAATCTGGGCCAAGTGAAAGTTTTCTAAGATAATGAGTTACACGGATAATGTTATTGTTTGATATAATTTAGTCCCAAAAGATTTTATACCAAAAGCATATTTTCTGAAGAGCGAATGGTGTTTATATGTATTGTAATCTAAAAAAAACGAAATTTCAACGTTTTGGGAACAAATGCAATCGAAACAATGATGATTCTGACTGTTTTCAGTCATAAAATGCATACTATTTCTAATACCTGAACACATTGAAGCTAGCGAGCGCATCGTCGATGAAATGAATCCCAGGGTATCAAGTACACAAGGAACGTATCACTTTGTGTATGAATATAAGTTTTAGGTACAGGTGGGAGCTGGTCTTATATTACGCAATGTAGGTTAGTTATATATCTTACGGTCAGGTATGCTAACTACCACGTGGCGATATCGCGATGCGTACTGCGGTAATGACATTGCTCGTTAAACATGTCCCTTTGAAATTGCCAATATTTTAACGGTAGAAACAAGTATTAATTATCAAATGATTCTTATTTTCTATGAGTATAACAAGAAAGCAAACATCGCCTGAAGATTGTAATAACTTATAATGTTATCGTCACCCTGGGTCCCAAAGCCCATATGGAAGCGTATGAATATTTAGGACCATTTATAATATTGCATATTTGGATTTGATTCATTACGCGCTTGCATGACATGGGAAATTTCCATTACATCGCGGAGAAATGCTTAATATTTTAATTTAAAAGAAATGTTTGGTGTGAAGTAAATTAACAGGAAGGAGGGGGAGGTGGGGAGGAGGGGGTGGTGGGGGTAATATCCGAAAGATTAAAGGGGTTAGTAAATGTTAGTCTCGGGAGGGGATATCCGTTAAAAATTGCATTAAAACGGGAAAGCAAAGAGGGAGGGGAGGGGAAGTCGTGTAACTTCACTTTCTTTCTGTATCACGGAGGAATGCTTAATATTTTCATTCCAAAGATGTGTTTGATGCATGTTTGGTGTGAAGTCTATTAGCGGGGGTAATATCTGAAAGATGTAGAAAGCCTTGGGGTTTATAAATGCCAGTTTCGGGGAGGATATACCTTGATAAATTTCCTCATCACAGGAATGCAGAATGCAAAGGAAGGGGGAGGGGGTGGGAGTGGTGTAACTCCATTTTTGTTCTGTATCGCGGAGGAATGCTTATATTTTCATTCAAAAGAGAACAATTCAAAAATTATATTATCTTTGGGAACATTATCAGCTGATATTATCCAAAGTGCATAAAAAGGCGCGTTTGGTATTCACAATCTAATATACTATCAAACATTTGGGTCAGAACGAAGTTTGCCCCGCGTATAACTCTGACTTAATAGTGTTGCTTAATATAATGTAGTACGCCTGGGTAGTTAACTATAACAAGAAAACAGTTTTTACAAGTGATTGGGTTCTTATTTATTGTAATTTAACAATAATATTTTAGTGGTTCTAGATGACAAACAATCAAAACTATAATTTAATTGTTTTCAGTTTGATTTTTTTCTTCTCGCAAATGGGGCCCCATATAAAAAAACACGTGGGCGCTAACTTTCGACATGTTAGCGGCCACGTTTATTATACAAGGAATATCACTTGATGGAAGAATATTGTTTGTTTTAAGCGGGGAGCACGTCTCATATTACGGAATCTAGGCAGGGACTGTTGTCAAAGTAACAGCTTCCTGATCTAGGTCACTGCTCGCAATTGATGATTACCTCGTGGTATTGGTGGTTTCGTAATGAGGTTGATAAACATTGCTCAGTAATAAATAAATCTGTTTAGATTTACCACAATTACCAATTGAACCAACAATTCCGTATCAAATCATTTATATTCTCAACAACGAGTAAATAATATTTCATCACCGTTGTTCATTAACACAGGAATTATATTAAAACAAAGGAAACTGTCATGCAAAAGACGGAGTTAGCTGTACCTTTATTTTCAGAAGCGTATGGATATTTTAGACCTCTTCACAAATTTTCAGGGTTCCTAAATTAGTAACATTTGGAAAGTTGTCCGGGGCATTTCATTTACGTTCCAGTGTATGCGTAGTATCCTTGATAATTTAATTAAAAAATGGGTGCGATGTAATTCCACTTTTTCCCCCGTATGTTCATTTTGTGTGTGATAAATTTGTGACCTTACAACATTTTCGCAGGGAGGGGGAGGAATTCACCTTGCCCGTCACTGGGAGGGTCACCAGAGATATCTTGAACATTTGCCTACACAGGTGAAGATAAAGGGAAGATAACAACATTTTTGTTTAAATATTATGGGAGCATATGAATATTTTTAAAATACTCCCAACCCCTGCTCTCCTACGGTATGTCAGTTTATGTCGGTTTTAAAAATTCAATATAAGCCTGGGCTATGAAAGCTTTACGGTGAAAACGGATGCTTTATTTCGCCACTCCGTGTGAAGTTTATTAGGCCCTAAGGGCTATGATAGGAACTAGAAACATTTGCTAACGTTTTTATTTTTCAGGGTTTGATCAAGTCGAGCTTTTTTTTTTTTTTTTTTTGAATTAAAATAGGTCTAAACCTGTAAACTTTGTGGAAAGAAAAGACACAACACAAACTAGACCTTATTTATTTTTCTAATTACCTTTGGTATGAGAACACAAGAAATGCTTTTGAAAATATATTAATGCTCTATGAAGAAAACAAACAAGGAATAGCCTATTTACATTGATTAAGTCGATGATCTATCTCTTGGAATTATAAAATAAGAGAGTGAAAAAATTCAAAATCAGCAACGATTAATATGTTTATTTTTAAAGCAATTCATCAAATCCTGGAAAACAATTTTAATGTAGGGCCTGCTGTACACTGTTTTAAGACAACATTCACACTGAACTTGTAACATAATATAGCCTATCGTTACATACTACCCACTTTTCACTTCACAAAGTCGAATTAAAAACAAATCAATAATTTCCCCAACAAACCATGGGCAAACAAAAGAGATTATCTTTTGTTGAACTTTCACGGAGTTAATCCCCATTCATACCCAAACGAACACAGAAAGCTCACACACATTGTACAGTGCACTCAGTGTATACAAACTAAGAGTGAATGCGTGGACGCTCGTTTCTTGTGTTGACATTGATTCAATAGACAACTCTGTGCTATTTTCAGTCGGCCTCCGTCCGCGACCGGTCGCCTGTCGGTCGGGTGACGGTCGCATAAAGCCTTAATGACGTGGACCCTAAGTGAAGTTGGAAATTTTATTTTGGTCCTGCTACTTTTTAAATGTGTGTTGAGAACAGATATGCTATTAAATGGATGTGTATACTTACCAATGAAGCTAAAACCTTGGCACTCGAATCATTTACCTTACTTAACTTTGAAAATAAAGGTTTTTAAAGGATTTAAAGCTTATTTTGAAAGGAATAAAGGTTCAATTTGTCAAAAGGTTTTTAAAGGTTTTAAAAGTTTTTAAAGGTTTTTCGGGAGCCCTGCACAATGGAACGTGTAGTTTTTGTATATTGTGTTTCTTGTTTAAATTTTAAGGTTTTTGCCTTAACCTATAAGCCACAGTCACAACAGCAACTAAAAAGCTACATCTGGCTCCGCCCAACATGAATAATGATGAAGTCAACAATCTATGGGATCCTGTATCATCCTTGCTATTACCTACAGCATCAAACAAAGTTTGCTTTAAATCTGACATGGGTTGTGGAAATATGAGCATAAGCAGAATTTTATAGTTATTCCTGCCTTCTCATTAATATTCATGAAATCAGCACCAAACACAATAGGGATTATCTACAGACCACATCCACATACCAAGTATGACATAAATCAACTTCAATGATCTTGAGTTAATATTCATGACATCATCACTAAAAACATCAGGGATTATTTACAGACCACAACACATCCATATACCAAGTATGACATAAATCTACCACACGGTTCTTGAGATATCGTGTTTACAAGCTTATTAACAGAATTTTACATAATTCATGATATCAGCACCAAAAACATTAGGGATCATCCACAGACCACAACATGTCTATATATCAAGTATGACATAAATCCACCACAAGGATCTTGAGATATTGTGTTTACAAGCTTCTTAACAGAATTTGATACTTAGCCCCGCCTACTAAATAATATTCATGACATCAGCACCAAAAACATTAGGGATCATCTACAGACTACAACACATCCATATGCCAAGTATCACTTAAATCCACCTCAAGGATCTTCAGATATCGTGTTTACAAGCTTGTTAACAGAATTTTACATTTAGACCCACCTACTTATTAATATTCATGACATCAACACCAAAAAAATAGAGATTATCGACAGACCACAACACATCCATATACCAAGTATGATATAAATCAACCTCACGGTTCTTGAAATATCATGTTTACAAGCTTGTTAACAGAATTTCACATTTAGCCTCGCCTACTAAATAATATTCATGACATCAACACCAAAAAAATAGAAATTATCGACAGACCACAACACATCCATATACCAAGTATGACATAAATCCACCACACGGTTCTTGACATATCGTGTTTACAAGCTTCTGTCACAGACACACATACATACATACGCCAGCATGACTACATAGGTTCCTTATGCCAGCTCATCGGAACCAATTATAAGAGTGTTGACATTTTTACAGCTCCAAAGTTGTCGCCAAAAATAAAGGACAAATTCCCACTCCCATCGATCCATGTTGGAGGTCACATTTTACTGTTTTTGTTTGTGGACAATACTGAAAGGTTGGGGGAAGGTAAATGCGGTTTTTGTTCGGCCACAATTGTAGAGTTTCTGTTTAATTTTTTATTATAAAGGACATGAAGAAAAAAGTCAGAAAATATGTTCAAAATTAGCCTGTTACTAAGGAAACAGAAACTTACAGAGTATAGATGTGTCTTTCGTGAAGGTTCATCTGACTCCACCCACTTGATAACTGACCTGAATGCTTCATCCTCGGACGCAATCAACTCTTCACTTGATATAAGCTCCTCCACCTAAAAAAAAGAATTAGAGAAAGAATTATAAGGTGTATGGTTGTGTGGAGGCAACATATTAGCAAAACTTCTTTAAAACCTATTTTCTATGGGAAGGGGAGGGGGGGTTGGGGGGGGGCAGGGATGCCACCCACACTATTAAATTCCATAATCATTCCCAATACATGATTCTAACTAATCACATTTTGTCCTTAAGAAGACTATTCTGAAATGAAATATGTATAAATCATGCCGTAGCTGTTGGAAAATATCTAAAACAGTTAGAAGTATGTCACTGAGGCAAGAGCAGCTGTTGCTCAAAATCAATAACTTACACCCAGTGCCCTAGCTTTGGTGTTTCAGGGTGGCTGTCTGCCATGCCCACTCAGTGCCCTAGCTTTGGTGTTTCAGGGTGGCTGTCTGCCATACCTCTCAGTGCCCTAGCTTTGGTGCTTTAGAATGGCTGTCTGCCATGCCCACTCAGTGCCCTAGCTTTGGTGTTGCCATGCCCACTCAGCCCTGCTTTGGTGCTTTAGAATGGCTGCCATGCCCACTCAGTGCCCTAGCTTTGGTGTTTCAGGGTGGCCCATGCCCACTAGTGCCCTTTGGTGTTTCAGGGTGGCTGTCTGCCATGCCCACCAGTGCCCTAGCTTTGGTGTTTCAGGGTGGCTGTCTGCCTGCCCCCCAGCCCTAGCTTTGCATGCCCTCAGTGCCCTAGCTTTGGTGTTTCAGGGTGGCTGTCTGCCATGCCCACTCAGTGCCCTAGCTTTGGTGTTTCAAGGTGGCTGTCTGCCATGCCCTCAGTGCCCTAGCTTTGGTGTTTCAGGGTGGCTGTGTTTCAGGGTGGCATGCCCACTCAGTGCCCTAGCTTTGGTGTTTCAGGGTGGCTGTCTGCCATGCCCACAGTGCCCTAGCTTTGGTGTTTCAGGGTGGCTGTCTGCCATGCCCACTCAGTGCCCTAGTGCCCTAGCTTTGGTGTTTCAGGGTGGCTGTCTGCTGTGCCCTGCCAGGGTGGCTGCCCCCAGTGCCCCCAGCTTTGGTGTTTCTTTGGTGTTTCAAGGTGGCTGTCTGCCATGCCCACTCAGTGCCCCAGCCCACTCAGTGCTAGCTTTGGTGTTTCAGGGTGGCTGTCTGCCATGCCCAGTGCCCTAGCTTTGGTGTTTCAGGGTGCCCTAGCTGGCTGTCTGCCATGCCCTCAGTGCCCTAGCTTTGGTGTTTCAGGGTGGCTGTCTGCCATGCCCCCCGGTGCCCTAGCTTTGGTGTTTCAGGTGGCTGTCTGCCATGCCCCTCAGTGCCCTTTGCTGGTGTTTCAGGGTGGCTGTCTGCCATGCCCACTCAGTGCCCTAGCTTTGGTGTTTCAGGGTGGCTGTCTGCCATGCCCACTCAGTGCCCTAGCTTTGGTGTTTCAGGGTGGCTGTCTGCCATGCCCTCAGTGCCCTAGCTTTGGTGTTTCAGGGTGGCTGTCTGCCATGCCCACTCAGTGCCCTAGCTTTGGTGTTTCAGGGTGGCTGTCTGCCATGCCCCCCAGTGCCCTTGCTTTGGTGTTTTAGGGTGGCTGTCTGCCATGCCCCCCAGTGCCCTAGCTTTGGTATTTCAGGGTGGCTGTCTGCCATTCCTCCCAGTGCCCTAGCTTTGGTATTTCAGGGTGGCTGTCTGCCATGCCCCCCAGTGCCCTAGCTTTGGTGCTTCAGGGTGGCTGTCGTCCATGCCCCCCAGTGCCCTAGCTTTGGTGTTTCAGGGTGGCTGTCTGCCATGCCCCTCTCCTTATTTAAAAAATTGTTTAATATCATTATCTCTTCAACCACTGAAATCAAACTAGTTGTGTTGTCACATCCTCAGATGCCCTTGCTTTGCTGTTTCAGAGGGGCTGCCTGCCCTACACCTCTCCTCCTTTGGCCCACCCTACCCCTTATCAGAAAAAAAGAAAATTATTATTATTATTTTTATTATTCATTATTTTATTTTTAATGACACATAATTAACACATATTTTAGAGGTCATTTTAGAATGATAGCATAGTAAGATACTGTGATGTTTGACTCATGAATGTTATCTAAACCTCATAAGTGAAATACCTTACATGTATACAGAGCACAGAATAATAGCATAGTAAGATACTGTTATGTTTGACTCATGAATGGGCCTTAATCATTCAGAACAGTTTCATTCTGAAGTAGGATTAAAACTAAAATCTCAGAGCTGCACCAGCAAGGGGCACAAGCCTTAAGGCTTTAGTGGACCCTTGGACCCCATACCGAAAAGGCGCAGCTAGGGTTCTGTTTAACATGCACAAAATTAATACCATCCTCCTTTTAAGCTAGGGGTTATGTTAGGGGAAGCATCTCCTGCCCCCACCAATGTAAACACAAATCCTAAAGAGAGAATTGATCATTTTTCATATAATATTCAATAATTCTCACCTCCTTAAACTGCAACTGTGTGTATTCATCTGAAGTAACAACGTGGTTGAAATTCTGAAGGGCATATTTCTTGGACGTTTTCTCTAGGTCAAAGCAGCCGTGAGTGTCTGCAAATCTCCTGATTCCGAGACAGTTGGTCACGCTCAACTGCGTCGTCAAAAATTTACAACATGCTTGTTGGACACTGTGGAGCTGCAACAGACTGGCCGCGGGTAGTAAGTACTGATAATGGAAAAGATAAACAGTTTACACATGTAACTAAGTCTGTCAGCAGTGTAGTACATGAAACCGAAGATGGGTGAGGGGAAGGACAAAAGAAACATGTACACAAAAGTTTTCATAAACTTCATCAATGTAACCTACGTATTTAAATTATTATGAAAAGAAAATTGATGAGAAAATACATGCATATTCGAAAAAAGCTCATCAAATAAATTAAGTTATGTCCTCGAATTTACCATGGAAACTTTATTATAATTACCATACTCGACACATTAAGCGCCCCTGCTGTAATAAGCGCCCACTCAATATTTGACTGATAGTATAATTCATCTTATAATTTGAAGACTTAAAATAAGTTTTGTTACATTATTTGCTTATTTTTCATCTGACACTCATGATGTTTATGTGGTGGTTACTGTGGGGCTAGCATAGAACCAGTTCACACAATGTAGCCCAATTAACACACTCTACGCAGCCCTGGAACATAGGCGTTTATTAGGAAAAAACATTTATTTTGTCAGCGTCCCGGGCACTTATTACGTCGATTACGGTATATGTAATGTATTCATCAATATATTTTATAAATTCTAACAAGACTTCCACAAACCTGCAGTGGTGTAATTAAAGGGGGGCAGGAGGGGCAGCTGCCCATCCTCATTTGGGCCCGGCCCGGGCCCTATAAAGGTGGCCTGTAAAAAAATATACCATTATACCTATATACCATAGGGGCCTGCAGGGCCTCACTTGCCCCTGGTCCGTAGGGCCTAGATATGCCACTGCAAACCTGGTCTACCTTTGACATGTCTTCATTAAACATGTATACATTAAACAGTTAAACATGTATACATTAAACAGTTAAACATGTATACATTAAAACAGTTAAACATGTATACATTAAACAGTTAAACATGTATATATTAAACACTTAAACATGTATACATTAAACAGTCTAGTACAGGTATCACAATATCATCATAATAATCAATTTGTATAAAATATGATAGTTTGGAATTTAGGAACATATTTAAATACTTTTAGAGTTTAATGCTCTTTACCTGTACATTGTCTTCAGTTATTTTGATATCTGATGAATATGCAAATGTAACAAGTTGCTCCACAGCACTGGGGTCAATATCATGAAGCCTGACCTCTGACCTATGACATTCTGACATGTCACCTTTGAAAAAATAAAAAGATACATTGCTATGTAAACTTTGCTTCAGAGATACACATCCCTTATTTGCATAAAATGTACGATTCAGTCAAAAATGTTGTGACATCGTTGCAAGAATATTTCATGACTTCTAAAAGGGAAGAGGGGCATTAAGTTTGACAAGATTAATTGCTTACTGAAAAGCTTTAAGTTCTGAGCAGAATAGCATTTTAATTTTGAAAATAACATATCTAATTTCCTGAGTTTTGGTTGTAAAGACTTTCCAATACCTTCAAGATTTGTGATATAGACTCAAAATGTTGATACAGGTTTTTAAATTTCTATCCAAAATTTCAGACATTTAAGCATGATCTGTAGTATCCTAGCTATATTTAAATTGGGATAAGGTTAAGATTCTCCATCAGATTTCACTATTATTCTTCAGAGCGTTGTTTGGAAGACAACTAAAAGTACACAAGAATTTAATCAGGAAATAAAGCCAGAACATGCATCGCACAATTCCAAATGTTGTAAAATGTCAAACATTTACCCAAGTTTGATCAAATTCATGATTTTAATCCTTTCACTGCTAACGCCACACATATAGGGTGTCTTTTACTGGGATGTCTGTGTAAACACCATACATGTATGTGCTCTCCACACACTATTTTCAATGGCACAGCACTCATCGTACGATCATCTTATCGAATCAAAGCATATACCAGATTAAAGGGCAAAAATAGAACAATTGGGGGCAGCATTCCACTATTCAATTTGGAGTTGGTACCTTCAAGTTATATCACTTCACTTACACAACAGAGTAGATGAAAGTACAAAATACCAGCGAGTGATGATACGAAAACAGATTGATTGGTGAAAGAAACTACAATGCTTTAATTAGTTTAATGTTTAGAAATAACATTTTTAGTTGTTGTTCATGTTTTGACCATTTTTTAAAACAAATATAAAAAAATTCTCTGTGATCTGAAAACTGTTTTCCCTCACTGTAATAACATTTTAGTGTGGATATCTCCTATGGGTATGAAAAACCAGAAAAACCCAATCGGATAAAAAAAAGCAAAACTTGTAAAACTCACGGAAAAAGATTCCTAGAGCAAAACTTTATAAGGGCTGACAAGATCTCAGCATCTTGATCAAAACTTCTAGAGCAAATATTTATAATACTATCTCAGTGATCCATCACTACACTAGTTATCCATCACCTGAAGATCAACAGATGATGTGTAGGGGTTGTTCTGCTCCTTAAAGTTTCAAACAGTCAAGATTTGCTGGAAGCCATTTTCTTTATTCTGTTTAGTTGTTGTGGAAGTTGGTGCTGAGTATCATATTAGCAATGCAAGAAAAGTGGTCAGAAAAGTTTGCTGGAACAAATTTTTAAGGAAAGGACAAGTCATGGGGTGAAAGCCAGCAAGATTTGCTGGAAGCACTGGCTTGAAGAGCAAGAAGCAACACAAATGTGACAAATCAAAGACGACTATTGGATGCTGGAATGTGGGAACATTATATGAAATGGGAGAAACAGCAGTAATGGTAAAGAAGATAAGGAAATATGACATAAGAATATATGGAATTAGTAAAACAAGATGGCTGGGTTTGGTAAAGTTTCAACATAATCTGATGGGCTAATTCTTTACTCTGCAAGTGAAGATAAGCATGAAAAAGGAGTAGCTATCATCATAGCTAAGGAGTTGAAGTACGGCCTTATTGATTGGAATCCAATAAATGAACGAATTATTAAAGCAAGATTCCAGACAAAATTGATGAAACTAACCATTATACAAATCTTTGCGCCAACAGAACAGGCAGAGGATGTGAAAAATGATTTATATGAGCAACTTCAAAGAATTATTGGTGAACTACCAAGTCACGATATATTGATTTTAATGGGAGATGCAAATGCTAAAGTTGGTGAAGTAAATAGCGGTAGAGAAAGTGTGATGGGGAAAAAGGTCTAGGAATTATTAACGACAATGGCAGTGTTAAGAGATGGAAACTATGAGATTGGTTTTTGTGAAAACTGTGGTAAAACAAGGCTGTGTAATGTCTGGTTTCCTCTTTATATACTTGCTATTGACTGGGTGATGAAAACCAGTACACAAGGCAGAAGGAATGGAATTCGGTGGAACTTATTTACAGCCCTAGACAATCTTGACTACGCTAATGGCATTGCACTTATTTCTAGCACCAAAGAACAACTCCACGACAAAACAAGCAAACTACATGAAACAGGTAAAATGGTTGGTCCGAAGATTAATAAAAAAAAGACAAAGATCATGCGCATTAACAACCAAAGTGATGGAACAATTTAAATTTAAGATGTTGACGGTCTATCTCGGTACAACACTGTCCAAAGAAGGATGCACTGATGAAGACATAAAATGCAGAATTGGGCTGACACAGGCAACTTTCAGACTAGATTTTGAAATCAAACATCTACCAGACAAAAATTAAACTGAAAATATTTCAATCAAATGTAATCTCAGTACTTCTCTATGGGTGTGTAACCTGGAGACTGACAAAAGCTGACGAGAAGAAGCTAGATGTGTTCCATAAGATTATGTTAAAAATCAGATGGCCAGTGAAAGTCACCAATGAACAGGCACAGTGGAGATAAGCAAGGAGATATTTAAGAGAAGATGGAGATGGTTGGGTCATGTATTAAGAAAGGACGAAGAAAACTATGCCAGAATTGCCATCACCTGGACACGAGAAGGTAGAAGACAGACGGGAAGACCTAAGACTACATGGAGAAGAGTGGCAGAGAAAGAGAGAAATGGTTTTGGATGGAGCAGCTGGGGAGAAGCTGCAGTAGTAGCAAGAGACAGAAAGAGATGGAAGAATTTGCTTAGAGAAGCTTTAGTCTCCATACCCAGGAGAAAGAAGTGGTAGGTAAGGTAAGGTTTTGTAAAAATACAATAATAGCACTTGCATTTAGTTAAGGTCTTACATACATGTAGCTTAGCAGTGAAAGGGCTAAGAGATTCTAAAGTACAGTACCGATGCGAACAGTTTGACACTGGGAGTTTTTTGGTGCTTTACCGGCGCTTTACCTGCGCTTCACCGGCATTCTACCTGAGATTTACCGGCGCTTTACAGACAGAGTTTGAAATGATAAAAATTAGGAAATATTTTGTTCAATTAGACAAGTCATCGCCACTGCAAAACATTTTCAATTAAACAACTAGTAGCCATAGTGTCATTATAACAAAAATATTGTTGTGCCTATTCACATTAGTAATCAATGAAAGGTCTGAATTGAGTGAAAACGTTTGACAATATTGAAATGCAATGGACATCATATCAAAGTATTGTATTATTGGGACCTACATCAATAGTATGCAAACATCACATTGGAATATTATCACAACATCACATCGAAATAATAATTAAATTCATGTATGAATTTAATAATAACTTATAAACGAGCTTAATCAAACCAAAATTAAAACGATCCCTTAGGGGAATAAAATTTCTATTCTCATTCCAGTTTAGTGTTTTCCTGTTCAATATGCGGATTATTTTTAGTCGCTCGTGCAATATTGCTTGTACTTTTTTCCTTTTCTGTTATTTCTAATTCCAACATTTTATAGCCTACATTTGTGTATGTAAATTCAATCTCAGTGAAATAGATATAACCAAAAATTCTAAGCAAACAATTTTTGCCATCGCTCCGCCCCTGCAATATAATTGAGCTTTGGCAGTTAATTTAAACAAAGTGCTGTACTTCAGTGTTCTATAAAAAAGAATCTAGCATATGGCCATTACAAGACAGCCCAAAATTGAGTGATTTTCTTCATTCATTTCTTGAATCCTCACGATAATCCACAGAATATTTCGAAAGCATGTCAAGATATGAAAGGTTAGCAAAACTGTTTTCCAACCTCAAAGACCCGATTCCTTCAACGAGACAGAAAAAGCTGCGCAATGTTTATTGCAGCAACTTGTTAGGACTTTATTACGGGAAAATATGTACAAAGCCCACATGAAAAAGTATCGGAGAACACAGAACCGAAATGAACAACATCAACTTACTCAGATCTTGGATATTATTCCGAATATTTACTCCTGGTTCAAAACAATTTGTTTACAACTTAAACATGTTAATTAATAACCATCTAAAGATAAAGAAATATTTAGTTCAGAACTTCTCCATCATAGAAAATAAAAGAAAACAAAAATATGAAAGCTGTAAAACTGCAAACAAATGCTATTTCCTTGTTTTGAAAATGTGTGTTTCAATTCCACCGTGCATTTTTCACTTTTCCATAGAATTTTAAAGTCCGTACATTTTTATGGAAAATTTGCCTCTTGTCCCTCCCTCCCCCCATACTTTTTGGATAAAAGACCATGTCCCCCACCCCCCATCCCACTTTCCAGATGAGAATTACGGCCCTGACCTTGATCATAGACAAGGGTAGATCATGATCCTGAGCACGCAATCAGATCCACTGATGAGATTCTAAAAATATTTGAGTAAATGCAGATCAGTGATCTGCGATCAAGTTGGTTATGCAATATCCTGTTAAAACTTGTTTATTGCATGCTAACAATTACAGGTGCTCGGTTACATTTCATTGGTTGTTCAATGACCCACTTTTTAACTTGTGATTTACACATGCCCCACAATCTGTTCACCTACAGCTCTGATCACGAGCTCGCACTTAAGTGAGAATATATGAAATTGTTTTGTTTTTTTAAATCATCTTTATCGTTGCGGATCATGATCCGGAGATACAACGAGAACACGTCTTGATTTGCTGCCCTGGGAAATCATAAGAAATTGATCCTCTGAGCGTGACGCAAATACCTGTTTATTGTCAACTAGTCAACTAGATCCTACTTATTTCACCATTAAGCCTTTTATTCTGGTCTGAGTGGGAACCTTTTGATTACACAAGGTTCTGTCAAATCCAATCAAGCGGAAAACAGGTTTTTCTCATTCACACGAAAATGGAATGTCAATAAGAATTTCCCTTTGAAAATGGTACCAAAAATCTTTACAATGAACATTCAGAAATGATTCAAGTTTATAGCAATTTACTGTCAAATTGCTCTTACAATCTTTCAATATATATATTTCATAGAAATTTGAATTTCCTGTCATAGAGGACAGTCTTTAAATTTTTTAATTGAACCCCATGAAATCATTGACTGAGGATTTTATTGATAAAGAAGAAGAGGAATATCATACACAAATGATCATTTCAGAAATTTTGATCATGTAGAATTTAAAATGAAACATTTTTAAATAGTAAAGCAGTGTCAAGCTGAATACAAACAATTACGGACCAGTTATACTGATTCTGTGCCTGAAACAAACATTTTCGGCAGTGAAATTCCTAAAAGACAAAGAAATACTCGTCAATATATGGAAGGTGACCAACTTTTTGCCAATTTGATCAAGTTTCTGACATACAGTAGTTTAGAGAGAAGTGAATGGGGGTGGGTGAGTGGCACACACCCTCACATTTAGCATGGTCTTGTATACGATAGTTCATAAGCAGATCAAAGTGTGGATAAATTTTGGTAGCCATGAAAAACGCTGTTTCTTTACTTTTGTGTTATTGTCCATTGAGAATGAACATATATCACACACAAATGCCAATTATATGTCTATGCAGACACACAATTACCCCTACCCCCACCCCACCCCCACATCCTGAGACCCCACCCCCCCACATCCTGAGAAACTTGAAAGAAAATTGTAATACTAACTTGTAAACATTGCATGGAAGTACGGACTACACGAGGCTAGCACAAGTCGATGAGCGTGGACCTCTTTCTCTCCGACCCGCAAAACAATGTCGCAAAGAATTCCTTGCTGTCGCATTCTATTCATGACTAGGAACGAGTCACAGGTGTGGCGCTCTGAGTGGTATAAACAGTAATTGCTCTCCTTGTGATTGGATAGAGTTTGGGACCCATGACGGGTTGGGCTTAGGAGTGACGGTCCAATAGGAGCCATCTTGATATCGGGGGTACTGCCTGGTGGAGAATCCATCTTTAGATTTGGTGGACAGGTTTCACATTTGAATCCGCGATTTGATACTGACCAGTTTTCAAGCAAAAAATATAGATGTTTCTCCGTTCAAATGACAACATGGATTAAGCTAATTGGATCAGGATTTGTATATGAATATTCATAAATTAGAGTTCATTAACCGCTCTTCATCTTGGAATTAAGATAAAAGGCAGATCTTTGAAACCAACGCATAGACCTATGTTGATGAAACTACCCGGCTAGGTGATGGAATGTCGAAATTCAGATTTCACGTTGAGACTGAAACATTTTTAATGTCTGTTTCTGTCACTTCTTCTCATTGTAAACTTCATTCTGTTACGGTATTCCACCAAGTTTCTGTCAAAAACAAGAAATTGAAATACAAGTGGGTATCTTGTTAGAAAAGTGAAAAAAGTTTGATATGTACTGCAGATATGAAAACATTTTCAGGACAAAATGAAAGAAGGGAGCAAATGGCTACAGGAACAAAACTGTTTATGGATATTGATTGTTTTAATGGGTGTAAGCAGAAGGGATCAATAAAAACTAAGACCCCTATAAATGCAAAGTAAGGTAAAAACTTCCAGAAATATGCAAATACGTCCAGTTTTTTAGGCGATGATCTTTTTTAGTCTGATCATTTGTTTAATTCGTTTTGTCTCTGAACAGTGTAATAAACTGCTATTGTGACAATAGATTTAGGGCCATTTATTGCCTCAACACCACCCCCTCCTTTCCTCCCATAGTTGAAAGGTTAGGTACAGACCCCTAGCTTTGCTGTTTTACAGGGGCGGCCCATCCTGCTTCTCTGTGGACCTGCCCTACCCCTCATGAGAATTTATTTATTTTTCTAATTTGTTTATACATATATATATATATATATATACATATATATACATACATATATATATATATATATATATATATATATATATATATATATATATATATATATATATATATATATATATATATATATATAAATATATATATATATATATATATATATATATATATATATATATATATATTTTTAAACCTAATAATCTTTAATTAACTTACTTAACCTCATAAATGAATACCTTACATGGATACAGAACACAGAATGATAGCATAGTAAGCAATTGTCCTGTTTGGCTTATGAATGGTCCTTTTTCAGTCAGAATCATTTCAATCTGAGGTATGATTATAGCTAAAATCCCAGAGCTTCTTCACCATGGGATTGAGCCTTAAGGGGCCCCTGGACTCCACGCCGAAAAGATGCAGCGCTTCTCGAGCGCATTAATGTGCCCCTCCACAAGTTTAACACCCCTTTTAAAATCAAGCTAGGGGTTTAAGGTATTCCTCTGGGCTTCTTTGAATGGCATAAACCACTTGATCCACTTCCAATCTTTAGGATGATGACTTTCAATAATGTCATATCTTGTTGGAAGCATGTAATCATCAATATAGGACCTTGTATTCAACTTTTCCAACTCTGTCCAGAAATCATTAAAAATACACAATTTATATGAAAAACCCAAGGGTTGCAATATTGAGCTTTATTTCAGAAAGATTTTAATTGAATATGGGAAATTTCCTTGCCAAGAAGCACTGAGAACTTCTGAAGGTTAAGAAAATGAAAATGGAAACAGAGATTATTACCCAAAGGTACTGCAATGGATATTCTTTTTATGATAATATTCATAATTTAAAATCACAATGTGCATGGTACAAATTTACATAAAATAGAACTTACATAGCTATAATTTGAATAACTTGATTGATAGTTAGAATTAAAAAACAAATGATATGGTTCATTTTTAACTTTGTAGTTATAAGTTCTGCCAAGTTTTGAGTGTTTATGTCCAAATAAACCCCTTATCAGTGGCGGCACTCCCGTGGGGGAATTTCTCACCATGCAAGATCGCTTTGTCCCACTCCCCCATTTGCCCCACCAGAAAATTTTGTGAAGTGACACATTTTGTCAGATTTACAGCCTTTGTCCCCTAATATAATATATGAGACAAAAGTTTCCCTCTCTTCCCCAAGAATCAAAATTCTGGCACCCATGTATAAATTTGAGTTTACTTTAAGGTTGTAGATGCCCACAGTAGCCCAAATGAGTCCAGCATAAGCTCGTTCACTGGAATGTAATGGACTAACACCTAGCTGGTTTCCTTAGGAGAAATGGTCCGTCAATTATTCACAGTTAATGCACATTATAACCTCAAGCATTATGATACACTGCTATTTTTATCACCAGTTTGAAAACAAACTTCTCCCACTAAAGGTACACTAACACAGATGAGTGATTTTAATCATAAAAGTGCCCTGATTATTCAGCTCTGGCTTTGTGTAATCTTATACACACAAATAGCCTTGGGCTACTTGGCTATGGTATGCATGGGAATGGCAGGTAAACAATCATTGTTTGGGAGTGGAAACAATACACTGAACAGGAAGTCGGGTTGATAATTGTCATATCTGAGTTTTCAGGATTAACTCAGGTATTGAGTGCGGGTAGGCTGAAAGAGAAACTTTTCGGCATGTAGAACCCCACGGCGCTAAGCTTCATGATACGCACTTGCACTGACGCCGCTAGCACCAGCTAACATACATACAATTTATCGGGAATTTCGACCACACACCCAACCAAAGTACCCTAGCTATGCCCTGCCTACCATAGTAAAGAAGAAGAAAATAAAAGAAATCACATGAAGTCTAGCTCTCCTAATGTACAGATTATTGGTTTGCCAGGAGGAGAGTGACGTCCCTGTCAATCAATTTTGTCACCCGTCAAAAATATCTTAACTACAGTGTACATGCTGTATCCTCCAGTTACAGAATCAACATTAAGTGTGCAAGCTCTTTACTTTCAGTATGCTATCATAGGGGCATTAATAATATGCCCAACGTGCATCAGATAGAGGCATCATATTACACTCGCACGTGTTGGCAATGTAATTAGATCGTAGCTGTGCCAGGACAAGCAAATAATGATATCATATTAGGTTGCCCTTGCTCTGGTGAGGCATGTGATGTGCAACCGTCGATTTTGGCCAAAATCGGCGGTTGCAGTGCATACTAAACGGAAAGCGGAGGTACACGTCATGAAAGATATTGCCTTGCTGCTCCACTCCCTAGAGCCAAAGGTAAGTCTGAGGTCCCTTTAACATAGTAATATGTGTAGCAGTGTTTGTTCCGGAATATCAAAATAAAACGTTAGTTTTAAAGTGAACTTGCTTGAATTTTTCCTGCACCTCCCCTCTACCCTAATCTCCTACGTCTATGACTGGTATACAGACTTATCTTCTTTAAACTCAAGTGTGGATAGTCCATGAGCTCTTAATCTTAATGTACTGTAACTTCAGAAGAAGGTCGCTAACATCAAGCGCATACAGTCTGGTAGCACTCCACTAAAGCTGCTCCACAATACCCTTGTCCTTCTCACCCTTGTCCTTCTCATTACAAGGACCCTCCAAGTCAAAAAAGCATACCAGGGGGTCGAAATTCCCGCTGTTCCGAGAACAGTGCTTTTGAAGCAGGAACAGTGAATTTTCAAATATCACTGTTCCATGAACCAGTGCTTTTTTTTCTCAAACATATACATGTAGCATCAACATCTTGAAATATATTGTTTTCTGCTCATAAAACATGTTCTAAGAGTAAAATCCCTTGTAACCAGTGGCGTAGGAACATTCTTTTTCTTAAGGGGGGGGCTAAAACTTTATTTCTCCAAGGACCTCGACCCCCATCCCCACCCAGAAGCCTCGTTTTTGGCATGGTGTCTTGGGCATGTTTGGCGCTTTGGGCATTTTTCTCTTTTTTTCCAAAGAAGAATGAACAAGTGACATTCTTGTTATCTTCTTTTTGAGCTGTAACAGACTTGCCGGCAGTAGACCTGCGTGCATGTACAACGGTACGTATAATTTGTTATGTACGTTCAACGTTACAAACACATTAGGTGTCACAGATGCCCGCACGCATAAGATATTTTTGGAGTATTTAGGACAATTTGCATTAATATCAGTTGAAAATCTTTCTAAATCACTGTCTAATTTTCAACGGAATAAACGCAAATTGCCCTAAACACTCCTGGGAAAAATTAGTTATGCTGCCCGCACTCAGAGAATGCGGTAGCATGCAAATGTTATGTTTAATACAGCTTCGATCAGCTCAAAATGATTATGAGGGTGCTAAGAAGTAATAAAGTCTCCATCAAAATTACATTACCTTTTTTATCAACATAATTGAAGAAATAAGAACATATGACAATATCCTGTAAAGTTATATTATTTAAAGTGGGTATAAATAAGTCTTATAAGGGGGTTTTCGTATATGAGAAGTGGGGGGCTAAAGCATAGTTTAGCCCCCCCTTAATTTTGACAGGGAGGCCAAAGTCCCCCAAGCCCCCTTCCTTGCTTCCTACGCCCTTGCTTGTAACAAATATTTTTAAAGTGTCAATTCTATAACCCAATTATTAGTTCAGCTTCAAATTGTATTCATAAAACTAATATCCATCATACTCTCATTCAACAGTCAGCAAAATGTAATAGGCTGATGATTTTCAGTGACTTGAAATTTAGGACAGAAGCTTAAAGAATATGAAAAACCTTTCTTTTCCCGCAATTGCCAGTGCAATTAATAGCGCTATGCAGGATCCCAAGAGTCACTGTGCTGGTATCAGGATCCCGGTATTGCGCAATCCCGACTACATAAGGAATTGTTACAACTGGGAATTCCGGGAGTGATAAAAACTGTTGAAAAACTCCGTCTTTTCCAGTTTTTTGAGAGAAAAAAAATTAGTAAATAAATGTCAAAAAATCCTGTTTTTCGTCTTCTGTTCTTAATATTTCATATAAAAACAATTTATTTTAACAAAATTGAAATAATTTTAGTATTTGGCAAGCACACAATTTAGTTATCACTTGGTAATTCATGAACTAACTTTGAACTCACGATGTATACATTAGCATTAACACTAGGTCCTAGGCCCAAGTTCAATGATTCACACAGCATGAAATACCTTTCAGAATGTTTTTAAAATACCTGCAGTCAATCATAATAATTGGTAAAAATGGAGTTCCATCTTCATTTTGTTACAGTAAAATTGCCAAAAAATGGCTGAAAGGGCTGCGTAGAACTGCAAGTTCAAGTTTGAAAATATCTGTGATCGATTAAACATGGGGAATTTTGCAAGCTCTGAAAATGTGCACATGAATGGTCAAGGCCTTAACCCCTACTCTATTACGCGGCGATATTATTGCCGTTTTGGGTGCCCCATCTTTGGCTTCCCCTCCTGAGCGCATTTTTGAAAAGGTGCTGGTAGAGTAAGGGTTAATCAACCCGTGACAAGTGCGCCAACTCAAAAATATATGCAGCATGATCCCGGTGGGCGGCTCAGCGGGTCACTAAAGCAGAATGAGCCCGACTCTGCTGCTTGGAAGACAGAGGACCTTCAATAATCAGCCCTTGATTAACCCTTACTCTACCACGCGGCGATATTATCGCCGTTTTGGGTGCCCCATCTTTGGCACATTTTCGAAAAGGTGCTGGTAAAGTAAAGGTTAATAATGCAATCAATGTATATACACAACGCGTTATGTGATGTACACTGTATGTTTAGTACACTGTGCAGTGGGACTAGTCATTAGGGTGAGAGCATTGTGTTGGCCTTGTATGGTAAAAAACTAAAGTTTCATCGAGAAAAACCTTATTTGTGACAGGTTGCCAGATTGCAAAATAATGGACTGACTTGCGCAGAACATAATTTGCTAGGCCCAGGTCTGCAGCACTAGTGCAGGTGGGGAATCCCAATTTCTTTCAATGTATATGGATTGCTGGTTTTATCCTCGCGGGATAGTAAATTTCAGAATTGTTGAGTATGAGTGAGATACGTGCAAGATGGGATTTTCAAAAGTTTGTTCTTTTAACCTTGTGTGTGAATCCAATTTTTATTCTTTTATTGACAAAATATGATTTTCCACCACGTAGTCTAATCAAATTGACCGTGTCACTCATATAACTTCTATATTCGACCAGAATAGGTTAGAATTTCTTTTGTTCGAAGCATAATTTTTGTGTTCAAACATCTCCATGAATTCATTTTTCTCCCTACTGCCTTGGTAGGTTTTTGTTTGTTGGAAAAATATATTTTCCAGCGCGTGGTATGGTCAAATTGACTCCACCCCTCGTTCCCCCCCACCCCCCCCTTTTTAATGCCATTTGCCGAAGACGTAATAATTTGTGTCACATAATAATAATCTTCAAAATAATTTTTTATGACTCACTCGCATCCCCGATACTGTATTTGCGTGTGAATGCAACTATCATGGGTTCCGTTATGTATTTACCTCATATACGTTACATATTTACCACGTAATAAGATACGTGTTACAGCCTTACTTGGTTTAGAGTTTTGACACGTGCGCAGCAGCCTTCTGACTATTATTTATTAGTTTCTCTTTATACAAGTATATCTTATGACAAAAATGGGTATATATGAAGTCCAATTTAAAAGGAATTTGCTTTTTTCATTGACGAAAATGTTGGAACAGTGAAATTTGATCCGGAACAGTATCTTTTAAGAAACCACTTTTCCGTGAAAGAGTGGTAAAACAATTAAAATTGGACCCCTACATACTCATACGAAGGACAAACTACACACATTTATCACTTTCCTTCCAAAAAAACAAAAAGGTATTCTTATAAAATGATAATAGTACTTACCAAACTCACAGCTCCACATATCACCTACATGTACCAGTGTCACTGACAATCTGAACTAAAATAGAAACAACAAGTTGAAGTTAAACCTGCAGATATAACCTTGTCAAAAATCAAGTTAATTCTTGAAATTCTTCACCAGAACTTAAACAAACGTCCAATACCTTGAAAAACATATACACTAACTCTTTGCAAATTATGCATTAATTCACGACATCTTAAAAGTCCGCCCTAATATCCACTTCTCCATTGTCCTGAGAACAAAGATTATATTTGTGCCAAGTTTTATTTCTATTCTTTATACCAAATATTGATGCCCTAGTAAGGCACCCACCTGCTTTAGGGCTTACAATTCATAGTCAATAAGGCTTATGCAACAATGAACACAAAACCATTTTTTTACAGAAAAACTCCTTTCATGCAAGTTATACCCCCATCATGAGCCAATTTTGTTGACAATGATTGATCTGTGGCAAATGGCAAGGACACTGTCCTGGTATTTGAAGTTTTTAAGTCTCGACGACGGCATGAGAGGAAAAGTTAAAATAATTTCTATTCTTCGTCACTGAAATAATCTTGCTGGAAATTACCAATGCAAATATTTTTCTGCGCGGTTGGGTAGACATACTGTAATAGAAAGGTAAAACCTTGACTTACATATTAACTACAAACAAATCTCTTTCAATTCCATTGTTCAGAAAAATTCAATGCGTGAATGAAATTGATATAAAGAAATCCAAGAGTGTGTTCTCACTTGAAAACGAGATTGTGATCACATCCACTGCAGGCAATCAGATCTGCCAATATTTTACTGTGAGAACTCCGCTTGATCTTGATCCTAGGCGAGAGTAGGATCATGATCCTAGGCGAGGGTAGGATCATGATCCTAGGTGAGGGTAGGATCATGATCTTAGGTGAGGGTAGGATCATGATCCTAGGCGAGGGTAGGATCATGATCCTAGGTGAGGGTAGGATCATGATCCTAGGTGAGGGTAGGATCATGATCCTAGGTGAGGGTAGGATCATGATCCTAGGTGAGGGTAGGATCATGATCCTAGATGAGGGTAGGATCATGATCCTAGGTGAGGGTAGGATCATGATCCTAGGTGAGGGTAGGATCATGATCCTAGGCGAGGGTAGGATCATGATCCTAGGCGAGGGTAGGATCATGATCTTAGGCAAGGGTAGGATCATGATCTTAGGCAAGGGTAGGATCATGATCCTAGGCGAGGGTAGGATCATGATCCTAGGCGAGGGTAGGATCATGATCCTAGGCGAGGGTAGGATCATGATCCTAGGCGAGGGTAGGATCATGATCTTAGGCAAGGGTAGGATCATGATCCTGGCGAGGCAGGATCATGATCCTGGGTGAGTTTAGGATCATGATCCTAGGCGAGGGTAGGATCATGATCCTAGGTGAGGGTAGGATCATGATCTTAGGTGAGGGTAGGATCATGATCCTAGGCGAGGTAGGATCATGATCCTAGGTGAGGGCAGGATCATGATCCTAGGTGAGGGCAGGATCATGATCCTAGGCGAGGGCAGGATCATGATCCTAGGCAAGGGTAGGATCATGATCCTCGGCGAGGGTAGGATCATGATCTTAGGCAAGGGTAGGATCATGATCCTGGGCGAGGGTAGGATCATGATCCTGGGTGAGTTTAGGATCATGATCCTAGGTGAGGGTAGGATCATGATCCTAGGTGAGGGTAGGATCATGATCCTAGGTGAGGGTAGGATCATGATCCTGGGTGAGGGTAGGATCATGATTCTAGGCAAGGGTAGGATCATGATCCTAGGCGAGGGTTAGATCATGATCCTAGGCGAGGGTAGGATTCAGAGCAGATCCAGATCCACCAATGAGTTTCTCAAAAAAAGTGTGTGAATGCAAATAAATAACCTTCAAAAAATTTAGTACATAATTTCCAATTATGCTTGTGCCTCGTGATCAGATCCTCTGCAGTGGGTCTAAGTGCTCAAATGAGAACATATGACATTGCTTTTCCTACAATCATCAATCAGGGGATCGTTATCTGTGGAGGCAAGTGAGAACCAGCTCTAAGGCTCTTACGTCTCATTGGAAGAAAAAAAATCTTTGATGGATTTAAGATATCAAATAACTCATCATGCTGAAATCCAATCTGCAGCCATGACATTAACTCATGGAATTGTTGGATATACAGTAGCTTTGTATTAACAGCACAAGGCCTGCTTGGTCTGATAAACAGATTAAGCAATAATGCTTTATTCAAGATAAATAAAAAGCTTTAAAAGTTTTCCTTTATTCCCCTATTACAAAAAAAAAGGAAATCCTGATTAAAACAGTCTTTGACTTAAATTGAAGAAAAAAATTGTTCCTAAATGAAGGAAATTTCCCGAAAATTGAACAAGAATGAAAGAAATTTTCTGAACATTGAAAGGAATATCCTAAATATTGAAGGAAGTTTCCTGAAAATTGAAGAAAAAAAAAAAAACATTTACCAAAATTCAGAAAAGCAATTGTCCCAAATTGAAGAAACTTTTCCAAAAGTTACACAAAAATTAAGGAAATTTCTCAAAGATTGAAAGTTATTTCACTAATGAAGGAAATTTCCCAAACATTGAATGAAATTTACCAAAATTAAAGAAAATAAAAAAAACTGCCCAAAAATAAAGGACATTTTGCAAACATTGAAGGAATTTTACCAAAAATCAAAGAAAAATTGCCCCAAAATACAAGAAATTGTTCAAAAATTGAAGAAACTGCAAGAGAATTATGGAAATCGCCCAAAATTGAAAGACATTTCTCAAACACTGAAAGAAATTCACCGACAATTGATGAAAATTTAATATAAATCGATGAAAATTTACCCCAAAATGAAGGAATTATTCCAAAGAATAAAGGAAATTTCCCAAAGTTTGAAAGAGAATTCTTAAAAAGTGAATTAATTTCCCCTAAAATTTACCTAAACTGTGACTAAGAATTATCTCATGGTAAAAAGGTATCATCGAAAAAATCTCACGGGGGGCCCATGCACCCCCTCCCCCCCACTTCTGGCTCCGCCCCTGCATTTAAAAACTGTCCAATTTTCATGGTCTCTGCTGGATTTCTTTTACACTTGCAACCTAAACATTCCAAAAGCTGTAAAATTGCCCAATTTTGATGAAAGTTAGATTGCCATTTTTGTGGTCTGCTCTGTTGGATTGTTTATGCAATGTACATGTAGGTTATACTGCACAACCTGTCCATACATGTAGATCTTCAAAAAGAGAATGGGTCACCCCCCCCCCTCTTCCCTCTCCCTGCCTTCTGCAACAATGTTACAAACACACTACTTGTTACTTCTTTAGCAAAATAATAAAGTAGACTAGAACAGTAAATACTGTCATGGTTCGCATGCCCATGCAAATTGACACCCATATCATATGACCCGGCCATATACGAAAATGGCATCTCACACAAAGTCCCATATGGCATCCCATGTCCCACATGGCTTCCTACCCCACGTCCCACATGGCATCCCACCCCATGTCCCACATGACATCCCATCCCATCCCTTGTCCCACAAGGCATCCCTTCCTATGTCCATATTCAGTCACATCCTGTCACACTCCCTGACTGCAGCATACTAAATAAAAAAGTCTGGTCAGTTCATCTACTGTAGCAACTTTATGCAAATGGCTACAATAATAAAATCAGAGTTTAATATTCATGCCTGATACAACACTTGGTGCCCAAATATTTTAAAGAATTTTAAGGATTTTAAATCTCCAGTGCTATGAGAGAGACGCTTGAGGATCTCTGAAGAACATTGGAAAATTATATCATTTTACAATTATCTTTTAAGGAAATACCAAATGTTTTGGATAACTAGTCTTCAATCTGTCTTCAGTGTCTCTGAAAAACTGTTAACATTTTGTAAGAAAATTCTAACCTTCCATAAAGATATCTTTAAAAACTTTAACTTTTTCTGAGGAACTCTGAAGAAACTAACATTTTCTGAGGAATTCTCAAAAATAACATTTCTAAGAAAATCTCAAGAAAACCTGTGGACTGGATGGACGAAATCGCCATTACATTGGTTCGCATTATGCTTCGCATACCTACAAAAACTATTACAAGGTTAAGAATGGCTAAAATAGCCTGAATAGTCTATTTAAACCATATAGCGCAATTGAATATAAAATCACCAAAGTGTAAATAACTCACTGATGAAAGACACCTTTTAAATCACACACATGGCTTGGCACAAGCCACACAACTCACAAGAAGTTTTTGGTGTGTGTGCAGATGATAGAAGGCTGCATGTCCAATAACTGATACATAAAATCACCAATATCTTAGAGGATTAGTTCAGGGTCAAGTAAGTCCATCTTATATTAAATAGGACTCGTTTTAGTTATATTTTGTTATAATGATTGCCACTTGGAAGTGTATTTCTGGGATGCCTTTATTGATTGATTGCGATTGATTATTTGAAATAATTAATTATTGCTCAGAATGGCTAATATATTAGCAATATGAAGTAAATATGCCATGCATAGTTAAAATCATGTCTGCAAGGATGTAAAATCCATCTCAATTTTATACAAAAGTATTTTGCTGTTGGTATGTCTGTTTATGATATCTATTTCACTTAAAAGCAAACATTGTTAATCAAATTTGCATCATATTGACGTTGAGGCTGACGTTTTTTAGGTGTACTTGAAAAACAGTTTTCACATATTCAAATAATATTAAAGCTCCCATGCGCAATGGAGCAACTAGAGTCCTGGGGACCCATAGGGATTTTGGCCTGTGCATTGATGTCGGAACCACAGTGGCAAGGGGGGAGGGAGAGCTCTACCACTAGCCCTGGAGTAAGGGGCATAACCTATAAAGTTTTACCCATATACAATATTACTAATAAGCAATTATGGTATATGGACTAACATTTTCACAAATATCAGAGCTACAGATAAGACAGTTGGTTTTTAATAGCATCTTCAATATGTCATTTTGTGATGCAATTTCATGTTGTTAAGTGATAAAAATGACCTTCGGGTACATTTTGGAGTAAACGAAATAGACTTTTATTTATGTTATTTAGCAGGAATTGTATTTGTTTGTTTGAATGTATTAATGTGTTTTAACATATGCAGTACATTTCAGGCCTCTACTATGAAAAAGAGAGCAAATATTCTGCCTTAAAGATGCATATCCGTGCTAACAAATTTTAAAAAATAGCAATTTGTATGTGTTTTTGTTGATTCTTGGAATTTTTACCTTGTAATTATACAATATAACAATAATAAGTTTTATTCTCATGAATACGGCAATGGATGTATTCACATTATCAATTTCGTTTTGACAATTCATTAAAAATGTTAACCCCACCAAATAAAGGAATTATTTAAAAGAAGTGAAAAATTGGTGAAATTTGATACCTCCTTTATTTTAGAACCGACTGAAAAAGAAGAAATACTTTTGAACATACTATTTAAGCCTTAATATCTACCAATAAATCAAATTAAAAGAAAATCAAAAGGGGTTATTTGAGATATTTTTTGATTATATTTTAGTCAAAAAATTCTAATCAGACTATAATCCTGGAATTGGAACCCTCTTTTCTGACTACAATCTGATTAAAATGGATGGAGAAAAATATGATCAGCATTGTAAAATCAGATTTAAATTAGAATTGTAATCAGAAAAGCTTTTTAATCAGAAATGGTTCCAAATTCAAGACTATAATCTGCCTATCACCATTTCTGCTTATTTTAATCAGAAAGTAAGTCAGTTCTGATTATATTATAATTATCCTTTTATAATCAGACTTAAGTCAGAATTTTAGTCAGAAAATACCTGACTTATAATTAACATAATCAGAAATGTAATTCTGATTATCTTTTATAATCAGATTTTAGTCAGAAAATATCTGACTAAAATCATGAAATCAGAAATGTAATTCTGATTATCCAGAAATATTATTTAAATGTGAATCCATAATAATAAGCTACATGCATACAGGCTTGAGTTGCACATGCAGATCCAGCTAGATGACCCCTTACAAATATACAGCAACCAGTTGGTTGCAAATGAGGTACAATCTGGTAGAACATCATGACATTAAAGTAGAGGTTGCATTATAAGGTGCCGGGACCATTGGTGATCTGTTGCACTACTGTAGGTTGTAACCATATCATTTCAAACGTTTCTGTTCCGGCCCTTTGAATGGGTTTGTTTTTTAATCCAGATCCACTTACACAATTCCCTTACCAACACTTAAAAGAACTTAGTATACTATGTTTTGAATATTACATTATGTTTTGATCCAAAACTGATTACTGATTACATAACAAAACTATTAAAGAAATGTTCATGGTTCTTCTCAAACGTGTCCTTCTTCATTAACAGCGATCAAGATCTTTCTTCTCCGTGTGCTGATTCAGGCAGTTTCTTGGACAGCATAAACAGTAAAGAGAAGCAGAAAAAAATGTGTATAGTCTTAAAAACATTGGAAGAAGGAAATAATCAGATTTATCACTTGCAATATCTTAACACCCCTACATGAAGGCAAAATTATTTAAGTCTAGGGCCTAGGCCCTGAAAGATTAAATTCACTTTATTCATTCTTGTGGAGCTTCCCCCACCATCTGCCCCCTCTCCATCTCCCAAATGGCCACCCCCACTTTGTGTGGGAAAATTACTGACATGTTGCCCTCCCCCTCCTATTTGTGAGGGACACTTGCAGCTCTGTCCTGCAGAATGTTGATTGAAGCCAATAATCACAGGTTGATCGCCCAATCATGCCTATCATGTGCAGTATGATAAAGGACAAAAAGACAAACACAACTGTGAAGAGTTGTGTACATTTTTTATATTTTCTACGCCCATCGATTGCCATTGATTAATTTAACAAACTTTGTGATATTTTGCACCTTTTATGGTGGAATTTAAAACTTGTAACAAATGTTTAAAAATTGCTGGTGTTGAACATGTCTATGAAAAGTGATGTTACACCCTCAATTGGTTAATGTAAGTGTATTTTATAAAATAAAGAAATTGTATTATTTGAACCAGATAAAACATTTTTCTTCCTCAAAGGGGGTGGAGCAGCAAATTACAGCCACTTAAATCACATGACATCCAATGGTCATAAGTTCACAATTTCAGAAAATACTTCAATATACAAAGAATTGTAAGGATTGTTGGGATATGATGCCACTTCTAGTCCGATTCCAGATTTCTAAAAGAAAGCTAAGACATATTAAACTTCAATATCACCTCAATGAAATAATAGTTCAATCACCTTCTCAACATGTTGTTGCTTCTAGCATCCTCTTTCATATAATTGAAACATGTATCACCACTGAGTTATTCTTTAAGTATGTTTGTACAATAAGATGTTAAATAAACAAGATGGTATCAAATTTAGTCACATTTCTTGCTTTCTTGCTTTAAAAAATATCCTTTAACCTTTAAATACCCAGACCACACGATTGGGGGCACACATTTTCAAAAGAAATTCTTCTTTACCAAAAAGGCCCACAGCAGTAATCTTGGTATCATTTGAAAGAGCTCGAATAGTTCTTTCAGAAAATATAAGTTTTTGATGAGGGTGATGTTGAAGTATTTTGTAACAAATGAATTAAAAAGAAAGTATTCAAAACATGCACAAAATTTAACAATTTTTTTTTCTTTTTCTCCACAGCTTCCTTGCCTTACTTCCAGACCTAGCTTTTGTTTGAAAAGCCAGAACAACTGTCAAAGACATCAAAGTATCCAATTCCGGTCGAAATTTGACTGCTCCTACCATTGATATCATTTTTTGGCAAAATTTATTCCAAATTTGATGATTTATAGCCTTTTTGAGACCAAAATTTTGACAAAACCGTAAGTTCTGATTGCAATACACCTACCGTACGCAAAATGTATCAAAAGAAAGGCCAAGCCATGTACTTTAGATTGATATCAAAAAGAGTAAGGACCCTCTCTCTAATCACATTTAATTTAAGTAATTAATAAAGCTCTTGCTTTCACAGTTAGTCACTTTGGTCTAATGGCAAATCTCTGTGCACAGCACACAGATGGGCCACGTTCGATCCACGCACTGGACACGCGACTTTAGTTTTTCCGCTAGTAATTACAGCGGTAATTTTTTTTTTCTCCATTGTTTTATGCATATTTTGCTTTGAGAAAAAATTCAGACTGGTATCAATGGAAAGAAATTCTCACAAACAATCTAAATATGTAAAAAAAATCCTCATTTTTCATTATTCACAAGAAAAAATACAAGCTCAAAATAATTGGCCTAATTTGGCCTAAAATGAGCAAATTTGCATATTTTTGTCAATAATTTCTTTATTTTGACTTTTTATTGAAAATTTGATTGTCTTATCATTCATATAAACTAAACTTGTAGCGGTAGAAAACGAAAGAAAAGTTGAGAAAATTAATTTTAAAAATAAAATTTCAATAATTTTTGTCACGTTTTGAACCCCTGGGTCTTTAATGGTTAAATGATGTTATTAAAAAAAACATCACACTAACATCATGGTACTAGCTTTTACACACCTTGAATCCTGATGTTGAATTGCATTGCATCCACACTCATTGTTTTTGCTGCTTTGATCTGGAGATATACATGCATGACCAAGTCTGCCATAACAAAGATAACTGGCATATTTACTCTGTTACTTTGAAAACAATTAGTTCAGCCATATTCTGTTGGGTCAAGAAAATACAAACCTGTCACACTACAAATAGATATTATGGTAATTTGTAAATAACTTTTTGATCAAACTTCCATGATAAGTTTTTGAATTATGCAATATTTGTATGACTGGTAGACAACATAAAAAGGCAATTCTTTCAATTTCTTCTTACAGTCACTGAAAAGTATGGGAAAGTTCATTCCTGCTTGAAATTTATTGGGGCTTTGACAATGCAAACACTTATGGGCAGAATTTGCTGCATCACTTTTAACACTGTTTGGTAGGAATTAAAGAAGGAAAAAACACAAAGAAAATACCAAGGTTGACATGTAAATACATTACAAATTTTGTGTTACAAACCAAAATTTAGGCCTGAGATTTACTCAAGCAGCAAATGGTGGACTGTTTAACTGATATGATGGTTGTTAATAGGATTTTGAAGCAATTTAGATCAAACTACATCCTTTAAGATTTTTTTATATAAATCCTCCACCCTCCTCTCCACTCTGTCCATCACAGGGGTTGTGCTACATGTAGGATTGAAAGACGGGATATAACCAATCGATAAATTCTCCTTTCAAATATATGTTCATATACATAATATTAAATATTCAAGCTCAAAATCCAGTGGTTCCAAGACATTTGATTGGACAATACAAGGTTATCCAACATTTAAAAGGAAAATAAAGCCAAAATGGTCAATATGCCTAATTTCCCCTTTTGTTTCAAGAATAAGCCTCAAAAATGAATTTCTGCTAGCCGTCAAATTAATTCAAACTTAGGAAATCAAGTTAATCAGTTACACATGCATGTTAATTTGTTCACAATTTTCTAAGTTTTTCCCAGAAAATGAGGGCCATGTGGTAGATATTCTCAATGACAGCCTATCTCCTAATACTGGTGTATTTCCTGGGAGGGTGCTGAATTAGGCAGGGTAGGGGAGGCATCTGAAAGAATTATAAAAGCTGTTCCATAAGGAAAGTGAGAGCTTGATTTATCTTACCCTTGACAGACTGCATTACCTATCTCATTAAAACCTAATTTTGCATTAATTAAAAATAATTCTATATTGAAAATAATTTTACATTGATAATAGTTCTGTGTATAGATAATTCTATATTGAAAATAATTCTACAATGATAATAATTCTGTGTTTAGATAATTCTGTATTGGAAATAATTCTATAATTCTGTGTATAGATAATTCTATATTGAAAATAATTCTACATTGTTAATAATTCTGCGTGTAGATAATTCTGTATTGAAAATAATTCTACATTGATAATAATTCTGTGTATAGATAATTCTGTATTGAAAATAATTTTACATTGATAATAATTCTGTGCATAGATAATTCTGTATTGAAAATAATTCTACATTGATAATATTTCTGTGTATAGATAATTTTTTATTGAAAATAATTCTACATTGATAATAATTCTGTGTATAGATAATTCTATATTGAAAATAATTCTACATTGATAATAATTCTGTGTATAGATAATTCTGTATTGAAAATAATTATATAATTCTGTGTATAGATAATTTTATATTGAAAATAATTCTACATTGATAATAATTCTGTGTATAGATAATTCTGTACTGAAAATAATTCTACATTGATAATAATTGTGTGTAGATAATTCTGTATTGAAAATAATTCTACATTGATAATAATTCTGTGTATAGATAATTCTGTATTGAAAATAATTCTACATTGATAATAATTCTGTGCATAGATAATTCTATATTGAAAATAATTCTACATTGATAATAATTCTGTGTATAGATAATTCTGTATTGAAAATAATTCTACATTGATAATAATTCTGTGTACAGATAGTTCTGTATTGAAAATAATTCTACATTGATAATAATTCTGTGTATAGATAATTCTGTATTGAAAATAATTCCAAATTGATAATAATTCTGTGTATAGATAATTCTGTATTGAAAGTTATTCTACATTGATAATAATTCTGTGTATAGATAATTCTATATTGAAAATAATTCTACATTAATAATAATTCTGTGTATAGATAATTCTGTATTGAAAATAATTTTACATTGATAATAATTCTGTGTATAGATAATTCTATATTGAAAATAATTCTACATTGATAATAATTCTGTGTATAGATAATTCTGTATTGAAAATGATTCTACATTGATAATAATTCTGTGTATAGATAATTCTGTATTGAAAATAATTCTACATTGATAATAGTTCTGTGCATAGATAATTCTACATTGATAATAATTCTGTGTATAGATAATTCTGTATTGAAAATAATTCCAAATTGATAATAATTCTGTGTGTAGATAATTCTGTATTGAAAGTAATTTTACATTGATAATAATTCTGTGTATAGATAATTCTGTATTGAAAATGATTCTACATTGATAATAATTCTGTGTATAGATAATTCTGTGTTGAAAATAATTCTACATTGATAATAGTTCTGTGCATAGATAATTCTACATTGATAATAATTCTGTGTATAGATAATTCTGTATTGAAAATAATTCCAAATTGATAATAATTCTGTGTGTAGATAATTCTGTATTGAAAGTAATTTTACATTGATAATAATTCTGTGTATAGATGATTCTATATTGAAAACAATTCTACATTGATAATAATTCTCTGTGTATAGATAATTCTGTATTGAAAATGATTCTACATTGATAATAATTCTGTGTATAGATAATTCTGTTTTGAAAATAATTCTACATTGATAATAATTCTGTGTATAGATAATTCTGTATTGAAAGTAATTCTACATTGATAATAATTCTGTGTATAGATAATTCTGTATTGAAAATAATTCTTAGAACCTTCTCTTCCTTGACTTGCAACAAGTTACTTTCCTACTGTATATGGCTATAAACAAGGTTTCCTTCAATTTAATCCTCTTGATCATGCATCTTTATACCCTCATCTTACATCTCCTAAAAAGATTTGCTGAAAATGCATTCTTCCTTTCCAATTCTAACTTCAATGGCTTATTATTCTCAACAGATTCACTGATGTTACAGTGTTTAAGGCACTTAACACAATAGTATACCAAATTGTACTTACAGGCCTACACACCTAACTTAAAGAAAGACCTTCACAACAAATGGGACTCTTAACTTCATCTCTACACATCATAACTTACCTAAAATAAGTGATAATCTGAAATTTGCTTTCATAACTAGTTTATCATAAAATGATCATTTGTATAAACAAAAAGAAACAAACTTACATTAAAAGTAGTGAAATCAATGGAAAGCTGCAGACATCATGAAACAAGCTCTCTCCATTGGAATGTGGCAGTTTTGAAGCATTCACAAAATTGTGAAATTCTTGTCTTTCCATTGGCCCAGTGATAGTAAGTAAGGTAAGTTCATTGATGGTGTGTTTTGTACTACAAGTGTGTGATTGTTATTGCTTCAAGTTGCTTTAAAAATAAAGAGCAAGCTTTGGAGATCGGAGAGGTTGAAGAATTCATGAAGGTGAAAGGATAATTGAGAACAAATATTTAGCAGCTCCATGATGAGAATGAAGTATAAGGAAATAAAAGAGAGTACATGGGGATGGATGATCTGTTTTATATGAATTAGGGAGAGGTGGAGTGAGAGAAGTTTATAGTAAATAGGGAGGGCAAGAGACATGGCCATGAGGGTGAGAGAAATGAGCAACATTTAGGATGGGGCATATAATACCATGGAAGTTTAATGGTAATTTGAAAAGAGGCCAGACGGATGTTGCCTACAAAGGGCCCGGGGAGGAAAAAACATGAGAAAATTGGTTATCATAAGACACCAAGTGAGGAGTTCATGATGGAAAGGAGGGGGAGGGGGAGGGTGAGAAGGGAGGGGTAATATCATTGAAGTTGGGATTTTATTTGAGAAAGGATACATCCAAGCAATGAATGATCACAAGGGAGAGGCTTTTTAAGGGGACAGATTTGCCTACCAAAAGTAGAGTTAATTCAGAAAGGGGGATAAATTAAAAAAAATTCCACCCATCTTGCTCACCACCCCCATAAGTGGGTACAGTTTGAGGATGGGGTATGATATTATGGAGTATGTACTGGCATTTGAGAAAAAATGACACCACTGAGGTAGTTTGTTCACAATAGAGCAATCAATGAGCATGACAAGAGTGTGGAATAAGGTCAAAATATCAGATTTTTGCAGAATGATTAAGACTTGTTTAAAATATTGAATATCATACTGCAGTCACATTTCTTTGCATGTGACAGTCACAGTCTAGCTCTGGTCCAAACTGTTGTAAATATTTTCCAAAGCAAGTCCAAACTCCAAACTCTTGTAAAATATTCAGTCCTAATTCTCCCATCCTTTTGGGTGTACATAAAAAAGGGGGAAAATTTCAAGTTCAAAAGTGGTATTTCAGTCAGAATAGAATCAGATTATAATCAGAACGAAGAAAAATTTAGTCAGAAATTGTTTTAATCAGAATATAACCAGACATTTGTCAGAATATAGTCAGAACTGCAAAATCTGATTAAGAATTAGTCAGAAATGCAACTTCTGATTAAAATCTAGCTTGTTCCTGACTATATTATGTTTATCATTTCTACAAGGGGGGGGGGGGCCACAAACACACCCCTGGGATGAAGGTACTGGGGTATCCCCTTACCTTAATCTTAAATCTCTCTGTGCCCTGTGACACATAAGGCTTCCATAAGGATAAGTTCAGGGGTCAAGCATGTTCATCTTATATGAGAGAGGACTTCAAAAGAAACAAAATGGTGAAGAAGGCATTCAAAAATCCTATTCAATTAAGAAGATATTCAAGTTAAAAGTTTGGTATCATTTCTGTAAAAACAACTGAAATCAGACCAGTTGTGATGCCACAACCTCAGATTCCTCAAAGACTTTATCTATTTTAAAGAAATCTTATTTAATTTATTCACAATTTGAATTATTTTTCCTCAAACTTTCTTCAGGTGGTATATTATAAATACCCTTCCTAGATTCAGTTTTGATACTTTTTTGACATATCCCATGGTTTTTAAGCCACAAAATCGCAGGACAAAATATAAAAGAATACATAAAGACTTTAAGGAATCTGAGGCTATGTATGACATCACAACTAGTCTGATTTCAATCATTTCTACACAAATGATACCAAACTTTAAACTTGAATATCTCCTTAACGGAATAAGATTTTCCAATGCTTTCTTCACCATTTTGTTTCTTTTAAAGTCCTCTTTCATATAAGATAAACATGCTTGACCACTGAACTAATCCTTTAATAGACTTAGCAGCAATGTAGTTATCATGTTACACGCTTTCTGTTTGCTGACGAGTTTCAGAATATTGTTTTTCAAATATGCTAAATAATTACAGGAAATCCTGGGTAATTTATAATGTTATTTCTTTTTATAAGGCAACCCAAATGTCAGTCATTTTGGCTATTTTAAAGTCGTAATCATCCAGTGTTAAGTCAGTAAGTAAGAAGAAGCTGCATCACTTAGAGTTAACCCTTACTCACCCAAGGTTCCAAAAATAGAATAAGCTATTTCTGAAATTTTTGGAAAGAGGATTTTTTCAGCATTTTCTGTTCCATTTGTACCAAAACAAGTGCGACTTTTATGAAAGCTAACATGTTGAACTTTCCAAAAATGTGCATATTTCCGAACTCAAATATGCAAATTAGGTCATTGAATTAGCATATTAGGTCTCCAAACATTCTATCTTTATGACACGCTTGTGCCTTGTGGCTAAATAGCAAAAAAATATGGATAGAATTTCTGAATCGTCCTTGGAAAGACCTTTCATTTGATACTATTCATAGATTTTTAGGAATCAGAAGAAAAAAAATGACGCAAATATGAAAAATTTGGTACATTTTGACCTAAAAATTATCCCCCGATTCTGTGAATAATCTATTTAATAGTGTATGGCACTAAATTTTCCAAAAAAAAGAAATTTACCCCTTCGATGATGTCCAAAACTAATAGAATGCAGAAAAACAAGATGTTTACATCATCATTTGCAAAAAATAAAATAAAAAATTATGCAAATGATATGCAAATTAGGTCATTTACCTCATTTATTATGCACAAAACTGTTTTTTGTTTATTTCTGACCCAATTTTAGCCATTACAAGCTTCACAGCTACTTTTATGTTGATAGACTATGCTGATTATCAATCAAGTTCAAGGCAAGTTCTTACTGTATGGACAGTCATCAAGAAAATGAATTTTATTAACTGAGTAAGCTACAATCTTAAACAAAACTCGTTGAAACACTTGGTGAAAATATGTGATGTTTTCCATGAAGCTACTTTTCTATTGTAAATTATTCCACATTTAGAAATCAGAAATGCTGGAAATTTTTTCTGTTGCTTCTTCAATCTCTACTCTTCCAATTGTAATTAATATTTTAGAACTTAAAGGACATTTTTATCATTTCATTGAAGCTGCCAGTGTCCCCGTCCCCTACCTCATTATATTAATTGTCCTCCCCTCTCCCTCCCCATTCAATGTTGGCCGTTGTTACTGTTTTTCCTGGAAATGACGTTAAGAAAGAAAGAAATTCAACACTAAAAAGGGGGAGGGGGTAGGGGGTTACAATTCTTGAAAAAAATATCAAATAAACATAACACTATAACATATGTAGTTCTCATAAAGCTGAAGTGTTCCAACAGTTTTGTCCAAGATTGTTGATACTAAGCCACATATTGCAAAATAGTGTATACTGCACTGTAGCTCAGACCCATTTCATTTAAAAACATTTATTCTATTTTGAGCATTCTTGATGTCTACTTTTCTTTAAACTAGGTGCATATTTTTCAATGAATTTTAGTTTTTTTCATTGCAATTAAGTTTAGAAAAGGCAAGTTCTTTATAGATTAGGATTAATCCTTGTCACTTTCCCAGTGCTTTCCCTGGCATATGTCTAAAAGTAAATACAATACAATTCAATAAAATACAATTCCAGAAAATATGTGAAGAAAGCGGAGGGGGGGAGTCGGGGGTCGGTGACTGGGATTAGGATTAGGGGTGGGTAGAGGGGGAGTCGGTGACTAGGATTAGGAATAGAGGTGGGTGGGTGGGTAAAATAATCAGTATTGGGATTAGGGGTGGTGGGTGGGTAAAATGACTAGAATTGGGATTAGGAGTGGGTGAGTAAAATAATCAGCATTAGGACTAGGGGTGGCTGGGTGGGTAAAATTACCAGGATTGGGATTAGGGGTGGGTGGCCGACCCCTAGCTTTGCTGTCTTACAGGGGTGACCTGCCCTGCCCTGTGCCCCTGTGGGTCTGCCCTACCCCCTAAGGGGTCCGCCCTGCCCCTCATGAGAAAAAAATGTATTTTTAGATTAAATCATTATTTTCAACTTAATAATCTTAATTAGCCTCATAAATAAAATACCTTACATGGACACAGAATGATAGCATAGTTTTAGTAAGCAATTGTCCTGTTTGGCTAATGACTGGTCCTTATGTGTCAAAATATTCATTCTAAGATGTATGATAGCTAAAATTCCAGAGTTACTTCACCAGGGGATTGAGCCTTAAGGTGCCCCTGGACTCCATGTGCACATTAATGTGCCCCTCAACAAGTCTAGCACCCTGCCCCTTTTTAAGTCAAACTAGGGGTCTAGGTGGGTGGGTGAGTACAATGACTGGGATTGAGATTGAAATTAGGGTAGGTGGGTGGGTAAATGACCGGGATTGGGATTAGGGGTGGGTAGGTGGATAAAATGACCGGGATTGAAATTAGGGGTAGATAGGTGGGTAAAATGACTGAGATTGGGATTAGTGGAGGGTGGGCGGTAAAATGACTGGGATTGGGATTAGTGATGGGTGGGTGGGTAAAATGACCGGGATTGGGATTAGTGGAGGTGGGTGGGTAAAATGATCGAGATTGGGATTAGTGGTGGGTGGGTGGATAAAATGACAGAGATTGGGATTAGTGGTGGGTGGTTGGGTAAAATGAAGGGGATTGAGATTAGGGGTGGGTGGGTAAAATGACCAGGATTGGGAGTGGGATTAGGGGTTAGTGGGTGGGTAAATTGATCAGGATTAAAACTGAATTTGGAAGTGGGTGGGTTAGCTCACTGGGATTAGGATTAGGGGTGGGTGAGTCAGCTTACTGGGAATGGGATTTAGGAAATAAAGTGGATGGGTCAACTTGCTGGGATTGGGAGAGGGGGTGGGTGGGTCAGCTTACTGGGAGTGGGATTGGGGTGGGTGGGTCAGCTCGCTGGGATTAGGATTGGGGTGGGTGGGTCAGCTTGCTGATATTGGGATTGGGGTGGGTCAACTCGCTGGAAATGAGATTGGGGTCTGCTCACTGGGATTTAGATTGGGATTGGGGTGGGTCAGCTTACTGGGCTTGGGGGGTGGGTGGATCAGCTTGCTGGGATTGGGATTGGGGTGGGTGTGTGGGTCAGCTTGCTGGGATTGGGGGTAGGTGGGTTGGTCAGCTTGCTGGGATTGGGATTGGGGTGGGTGGGTCAGCTACTTGGTGAGAATTTGGAGTGGGTGAGTGGGTCAGCTCATTGATTTTAGGGGTAAGTGGGTGGGTGATTCAGCTCACTTAGAATGGAATTGGGATTGGGGGTGGGTTGCTTCGCTGGAATTGGGATTGGGGTGGGTGGGTCAGCTCGCTGGGATTGGGATTGGGTAGATGGGTCAGCTCGCCGGGATTGGGATTGGGGTAAGATTGGGTGGGTCAGCTCCTGGGATTGGGATTGGGAGATGGGTGGGTCAGCACGCTGGGATTGGGGGTAGGGTGGGTCAGCTTGCTGGGAATGGGATTGGGGTGGGTCAGCTCGCTAAGATTGGGATTGGGGTGGGTCAGCTCGCTGGAATTGGGATTGGGAGAGGGATGGGTGGGTCAGCTTACTCGGATTGGGGTGGGTGGGTCAACTCACTGGGATTGGGATTGGGGTGGGTCAGCTCACTGGGATTGGGATTCGGTGGGTCAGCTCGCTGGGATTGGGATTGGGGAGGGTCAGCTCGCTGGGATTGGGATTGGGATTGGCCAGCTTGCTGGAAATGAGATTGGGGTCTGCTCACTGGGATTTGGATTAGGATTGGGTAGGTCAGCTCACTGGGCTTGGCATTGGGGTGGGTCAGCTCGCTGGGATTGGGATTGGGGGTGTGTGGGTGGGTCAGCTCACTGGGGTGAGAATTGGGAGTGGGGGGAGTGGGTCAGCTAATTAGGAATAGGGGTGGGTGGGTGGGTGATTCAGCTCACTGAAAATGGGATTGGGATTGGGTGGGTGGGTCACTTCGCCAAGTTCGCTGGGATTGGGATTGGGGTGGGTGGGTCAGCTCGCTGGGATTGGGAGTGGATGGATGGGTCAGCTCGCAGAGATTGGGTATGAGGTGGGTCAACTCGCTGGGATTGGGGTGGGTGGGTCTCAACTCACTGGGATTTGGATTGGGGTGGGTGGGTCAGCTCGCTGGGATTGGAATTGGGGTGGGTGAATGGGTCAGCTCGCTGGGATTGGGTATATTGTGAGTCAGCTCGCTGGGATTGGGATTGGGGTGGGTGGGTCTCAACTCACTGGGATTTGGATTGGGGTGGGTGGGTCAGCTCGCTGGGATTGGATTTGGGGGTGAGTGGGTCAGTTCGCTGGGATTGGAATTGGGGTGGGTGGGTCAGTTCGCTGGGGGTGGAATTGGGGGTGGGTGGGTCAGTTCGCTGGAGGTGGGATTGGGTGGGTCAGCTTGCTGGGATTGGGGTGGGTCTCAGCTTGCTGGGATTGGGATGGGGTGGGTGGGTCAGCTCGCTGGAATTGGGATTAGGGGTGGGTGGGTTAGCTCGCTTGGATTTGGATTAGGGGTGGGTGGGTCAGCTCCTGGGATTGGGGTGGGTGGGTCAGCTTGCTGGGATTGGGATTGGGGGTGGGTGGGTCAGCTCGCTGGGATTGGGATTGGGGGTGGGTGGGTCAGCTCGCTTGGATTGGGATTGGGGTGGGTGGGTCAGCTCACTGGGATTGGGGTGGGTGGATCAGCTTGCTGGGATTGGGATTGGGGGTGGGTGGGTCAGCTTGCTGGGATTGGGATTGGGGGTGGGTGGGTCAGCTTGCTGGGATTGGGATTGGGGTGGGTGGGTCAGCTTGCTGGGATTGGGATTGGGGGTGGGTGGGTCAGCTTGCTGGGATTGGGATTGGGGTGGGTGGGTCAGCTCGCTGGGACTGGGATTGGGGGTGGGTGGGTCAGCTCGCTGGGATTGGATTTGGGGTGAGTGGGTCACTTAGCTGGGGGTGGGATTGGGGGTGGGTGGGTCAGCTCACTGGGATTGGAATTGGGGGTGGGTGGGTCAGCTCGCTGGGATTGTGGGTGGGTGGGTTACCTCATTGAGATTGGAATTGGGAGTGGGTGAGTCAGCTCGCTGGGATTGGGATTGGGTATAAGTGGTATGTGACCAGCCAACCTCCTCCCCCTCCCTTCACATATTTTCTGAAATTGCCCATTTTGTAGATCTTGACGCACACTAGACAAAGATGCACATTTTTGCGGGTAAGACTAAAACGAATGACACGAATGTTAATATACATACACACAAACAGTCCAAAGAACCCGAATGACACTTCATTCGTTTTGCAAATTAAATGACAACTGAGTTACATATACATAGCATAGCATAGCAAAGTTTAACGTCCCAAATGCATCCAGTGCTGGACATTATATCAAAAAATAAAATGGCCACGGCCTTTGATAACCAGTTGTGAACTCACTGGTTACAGACCCACCGGAATACGAACCTGGGACGTGCCGATGGGAGGACAAAGCACTAAGCACTACACCACGGAGATCTGTATGTACAGTACACTCCAAGAAAACGAATGGCAAAATTAAGTTAGGGTTTAGCGTTAGGTTAAGTTGTCATTCATTTTAGAAGGACCCTCACTGTCATTCTGATCAGTGTTTTCACTTTTGTGTGAGTAGAATATTGTCATTCACACTGCCTACAACTTGTCCTTCACTAGAAGTAGGACCCCATTTTTGAGAACAAAAATTTTCTTCCGCGCACACTTTGCAAACTATTCTCGAGGTCGGACATCCGGGAATGTTGTGGTGCACGGCAACGTAACAATGCTTTTTGACGATCTCAAACTTCAGTCAAAGGGGAAAACAGACAGTCATTTATCATTGCAGTCAATGGGAGAAAAACATATTTTTTGTCATTTTTTAACAAATACTGGACAGAATTTATTTTTCTTTAACTATGTTGTGTATTAAGTACCATTAATTTTCACTGACTGGCTGAGACGACACAAGTATTTATAAAAACCGTACTGAGCTCATACACAGTTACGGAACTCCTGACCTCGAGAATGCACCAGTAGGCATCCATTTTTGAGTACAAAAATTATCTTCCGTGCACACTTTGCAAACTATGCAGTCTGGATTCCTCTGACAGTGGGAAGGACATCCATTTTCATTCAAGTTTTGCGTTTTTGACAACTGTAATGTAGCCGATCTTGTCATTCGTTTTACAAGTGAATTTGAGTGTAATTCACGTTTTTTATCGCGGAATTGGTCTCAATGTTAACATTGACGTTAGTCTTGCGACTTTTGTCGTTTTGAAAGGTTTAATAAATCTACTGGATATCAAAGACTCAAAACACTATGTTTCATAGATTTAAATTAATCTTCTTACCAGCTCTTCTTTCCAAATTCAATTTGGCAAATGTCGAACAGCATCAGTCTTGTCAGTGCGTGAACCATTTCCAGATTTGTATTGTTGTTGTGTTACGTTGTTGTGCATGAAAAAGGCAAGGCCCAAACAAGGGGCGCTTTTTCTTTTGTCCTTGGCACTAGGCCTTAATTCTCGAGGTCGTAGCACGTATCTGCGTACGAGTTCAGTACGGTTTCGCTTGGTTGGAGGCGAAACTTTATCATACAGTCAAAAGACTTTTTATGAATACTTGTGTCGCCTTAGCCAGTCAGCGAAAATTAATGGTAGGCCTACTCATATATGTTGGAAACTATTATCTCATACACATCATATTTGAATAAAAATCAATTCTGTCCAGTATTTGTTGAAAAATGTCAAAAAATATGTTTTTCTTTCATTGACTGCAATGATAACTGATTGTTTGTTTTCTCCTTTGACTAAAGTTTGAGATTGTTACGTCGCAGTGCAGGTGGGGGAGGTGAAGTGAAGGTAGAGGGGGAGGTGGAGTGGCGGTAGAGGGGAAGTGTAGTGGCGGTAGAGGGGAGGTGAAGTGAAGGTAGGGGAGGTGTAGTAGAGGTAGAGGTGGAGGGGAGGTAGAGGGGAGGTGGAGTGGCGGTAGAGGGGAAGTGTAGTGGCGGTAGAGGGGAGGTGAAGTGAAGGTAGGGGAGGTGTAGTAGAGGTGGAGGGGAGGTAGAGGGGGAGGTGTAGTAGAGGTGGAGGGGAGGTGGAGGGGAGAGTGGGTGGAGGAGAGGTGATGGTGGAGGGGAAGGGAAGGTGTGGTGGAGGTGGATGGGAGTGCGGAACGACCTATTAGAGGAAGTTCCCAAGTCATGTATCTTATGTACATTTTCAAAAAAAAACAGACTTGATAAGCATTGGTGCCAAGCGAGCATTCCATTTTCATTACGACAGTGACACAATTGAGTTCTTAAGCTCAGATTTACTACGATCTAAACCTTCAGGCAGCAAGCCTTTCATCCATAATTCTTCATTCAAGACACAGACACATACTTTTTCAGGAAATGATCCACATTGCCTCTCATTGCCCCCACCCTGCCCCTTTTCTCCATAATTTTGTTCACAAAAACAAACTGTTGAGAACTATTTTGGATTCTTTTCGTGCTGATTACTGTTCCCAATATAAGAAGATGCTGAAACATTATACTTTTTGTATTGATTACTCAAATTATTTATATTTGTACCCTCAAACCGTCCCCCAAATGCCCTTGATGCCTTATGCCCCTATTGTTCGATGATACCCTACCCCTTTCTGGATCAAGCTGTCGGGGTTTGTATTATAATCACTAATTAAGGAATACTTAATTATCCTTAATATTCAAGTTTCCGCTCGACTTCTAAATTAGATATAAGGTTGGTAGAGGCAACATTAACTGAATTACTTTAAAATCTATTAAAAGCCATCATAGTAGCAACCCTTTTCCTCAATATCGGTTAAAAGTTTCCTATTTTATGGTGTATTAAAATCCCAGGCATAAATTTGCATATTTTATGCAAATTTTGTGATGTATTACAGGGTGACCTTAATATCTTTTTTTGCAAATCTTTTTTTTTTTTTAATATCTATCAAAATTCATTGAAGTGTTGCAGCAAATTCTGGCAATCGTTTTAGTCTGTGCCATGACTGCAGTTCAATTCTAAGAGGAATAGATGTTCTCATAATTTTCAGTGACTAAGATTGAGGGGAACACAATTTTAGATTTTCAAGATTGATATAAACATTTTGAGCTGTTCGACCATATGCATCGTCATATGCATCGTAGCACAGTGATTTTTTTAGCATACTATCTGGGCGATCATTTGGTTGCCCAGTGAGAAATTTTTGGCGCCCTGTGAACAAAATTCTGATCACTAGGCGACCAACATTTTCGCCTTGGTTTTGTCTAGCATGCACGATGACTTCCAACTTTCTTCCCAACATGTATAGACATACATGTATAGAACTTTTTATGCGTATGAATCATGTTTCTATAAATACTAAAAAATCATATACGATCAATTGCGTGGGGACCCATGTGCGGGCCCTTTGGTGGCCCATTTTGAAGGTGCTCAAATTTACATGTTCCTTCGAGCTTCATATTAATTGCCTAGAGATTGTGGTCGCCTAATGAATTTCCTCCAAAAATTCGTTGTCGCAGCATCACAAATTTCGCATGAATTAAAAACTTTGATTAACTATAACTCAAAAACTACAACTGTATAAGAACTGTCGGAAGGACAGTATGCTCGACAATTCAAAAATAGTATAGAGAAGGGGCTTATAGAAGAAAGTATATACAGAAATAGGGTAGCATAGGTGGATGATTTCAAAGTACTTGATCTTTAAAAGATGCACTTACATTTTATTTACTTTGTTAATTTGCACAACATTTTACTACAAGGTTCATAATATTTTTGAGATTTTCCAGATATTTTAAGGCAAAAGAAAAGTTGAAGGTTACCTCACACAATAAGTCAGAAAACATGTAAAAGCTAGTAGTCTTTATAACTACAACACCTCCTTTAGCAGTTTAGTTCTATCAATTGAACAACAAAGAAACGAGATGCCCTGACTTGTCAGTGTCAATAAATGAATGTATAAATAAATCCCCTTTCCAACCTGTACCCTCCCTCAACCCCTACCATTCCCAGAACTACATCCTGGATCGTAATACAACTTTCAATTTTTCTATATGCTAACCCACCCTGTTCCACATGCCAACCCACCCTGTTCCACATGCCAACCCACCCTGTTCCACATGCCAACCCACCCTGTTCCACATGCCAACCCACCCTGTTCCACATGCCAACCCACCCTGTTCCACATGCCAACCCACGCTGTTCTGCATGCCAATCCACATTGTCTAACATGCCAACGCATCCTGACCAACATCCCACCCCACCCTGCCTTACATACAATTCCACCCCATCCAACATGAAATCTCACCCTCATCCTAATTTCTTCAGCTACTTTATCATAATGTCATTACTTACACCACATTTTGCTTATTGTTTATATTTTCCAAACCCCTAATTTTACATTCTTTAGAAGCGAGGAAACTTTTATTTGCTTCTTTACTCATAAAAGACAAACAATTTGTATCGCTATTCATGTTGGGAATGTCAAAACTAGAAATGTGAAGTTAGTAAAAGTCTTATTGTTACGCAAATAACCTAATTGATATGCACACTATACCTCACCATTAGGTCTGAAGAATGCTCTTCACATATATTGTATGATCATTTGTTTAAGCAAAATCATCATACCCACTTTAATTCAAGAGATACCACAAATGCATTGCTATGCAAATAGGCTAATTAGTATGCACACACAACCCCAAATCATGCTTAATTGAACAGTACCCATGTCCTCTATTCCTGTACTAAGTTATTATCTCAGCTTAAATATTCTATGCGAAAGTCTATTTTTATGCAAATAACCTAATTAATATGCACATTACACCTCACCAGTAAGTGTAGACAATGCTCTTCACATATATGATCATTTGTGTAAACAAAATCCCCCATCCACTTTAATTCAAGAGATATCAGAGATACAAATATTGTCATTGTTAGGCAAATAAATTGATTAGCATGTATGCACAACCTCAAATCATGATCAATTGAACAGTACCAATGCCATCTACAACTGTACCAAGTACCAAGTTATTATTTCAGGTTAAATATTTTGTACGCAAGTCTATTGTTATGCAAATAACCTACTGAATATGCACACTACACCTCACCATTGAGTGTAGACACTGCTCTTCGCTAACGAAATTTGGGGTGGCTCGCACACTCTAGGAAGGCCTACAAATAATAAAGAGCTTTTACAAATTAAGCTGGGAAAACAGGCAAATAGGTAAAGGCCTTTTAAGCATGAAAAAGTTCAATATGTAGGGCTGTCACAAGTTGGGTCCCAACTTTGTCTTTAGGGGAAATTGAGAATAGTGGATGCGCGCAAAGCGAGGGAAATTGAGAATAGTGGATGCGCGCAAAGCGAGTGAAATTTTAGTCTTTTCACGCCAATAAATGCGTTACTTTCTTTAATGAAAAGATCATATATATAGTCTTTGAAGAGAAAGTTTTTCAATGTTTGAAAGAACAGGTTCCATCTCTAAAAAGGGCACTTGTCTTCTTTGAAAAGGCACTTTTCCTTCTGAAAAAGAACACTTTTTCCCTCAAAAAACGGGCACTTCTCCTCTCAAAAAAAGGCACTTTTTAAACTGTTGAGAAAAGTGAGGGAAACGTGCCCCTGTGCCCCGATTCCACCGCCTATGATAGGAAGCATTCAAAAAGTGTGTGCGTGTGTGTGGGGGGGGGGGGAGGTAGCACGGCCACTTAAGAAGCACCTCCCAAGTCATACATGTACGTCCCCCTGCAGAATATATACTTGTAGGTATATATAGTTAGTCAACCCAAAACAAAGTAAAAGGGGCACTTCATTTTTTGAAAGGGGTAATTTTTCCAATGGATCAGGGGGCTTATTCCCCGTGTCTATGGGACTGAATAAAGTCTTTAGATAGATTTAAGGGCACTTTTAAAGGGAAAGTTTTTATCTTTTAATATAAAATCAGTGAGAGTGCCTCGTTTTCTGCTTGCTGCATGGGTCATTCCATGTCACATCACCCAATGGAAAATACACCACCATCTCAGAATTTGTTCAAATTTGGTATATGCAATTGTTATCACCGAAAAAGGCAAAATTTCAACTTTGAGCGAAATTGAACCTATGGATTAAAAGTTACGGATCATCAAATATTGCGGATAAATCATAAAAATTGGCCGGGTCCACAAAATTTAAAGACCCATAACTCGAAAAGTGGAAGTCCAATTTTATTCAGAAAGGTGTCATTTTAAAGGAAATGAAATAGGAATTAAGAATCGAATGTCAGATTACAAGTAGGCAACATAAATAAATAATTAATTATTTGAATTTTACTTTGACCTTGGAAATGACATTGTAGAACCATTTTGTTTTGTTCAAATTTTCAAATTCTAAATTCTTTGTTATCTTACCTATAACTTGTAAGAAAAGTTAGGTTGTGTTTTTGCTTTGAATCTTTGTGTAACAGGCCCTTGAAAATAGTCATTTCAGCAATTTCTACAATCATAATGCAAAATACAAAAAAGTCGTTATGATAGTGTCATAATTAACTGTATGGGTGTGGTAATGTAATCATGAAAGTTGATTTTTTCTTTTGCCATTTGTTGAATGTAATAAAAAACAAGTTGTATGACTTTTCAAGTTACTTGGCAACTTTATCATGATATTTTTAGAATATAGGTTAATCAGATATTGATTATCGTAGACAAAATTATCGCGATTTACATTTATCACTATATTTTGATATATTATGAATTTTCAAAACTATCCGTGTTGTCAGCATACAGATCAAAAATTTTCTTTCAATTTTAAGATCTAAGGAAAAGAGGCATAAAATAATCAGATATGCTACAAACATTCTCTCAAAATCTCAGGCATTTAAAACGTTTCTGAAATTCTGTTTCACAAATTTGTGTGTTAATATGCACTATATGAAAATGGCATATCACATGATCAGATGCGGTGGGGGAAAATATTATGAAATCTCGATAATGGACATATCGTGACAGCACTAATATTTATCATCCTCAAGTTGATTTAAAAAGTGAAAAATGACTTTATTACAGTTTTCTTACCCTACATAGATGTAAATGTGAGCATTATATTGTTATTTGCATTTCAGTCCTAGTAAGTAATTATTCCAGTTCTTATTCACTTATAAAGATTTGAAGTATTATAAATACCCTCACGTTTCCAGATTCCAGATCCTTCCCTGCTAGGGCTCAAATTATCAAAAGCCTGTTAGCCCGGGGATAATTGATTTTACGAATGGGATAGCACAATTTCAATCATCCAAGTCCATCGGGATAGTCCTATAATCATAATTAATCTAGTCTGTTTATGTGAGATGTGAAAAAAACGGGCTTGTGGAAAGTTCAATTGGGCTAGTGAAATGTGAGAAAGTCCAATGGGTTAGTCAGCTAATAATGAACCTAATACAAATTGTGAGCCCTGCTATAAACTAAATATCAAAGTCCAAAATTTAGATTACAAAATTAAAAAAGAGGACAAACTCAAAATAGTAGCTGCCTTTTAAAAACTGAATTACAAATGAAATATAATGTACTGTAAATCTTTAAACAAAATAAAATTTTGACCATACTACTGTACACCACTCTCTATAGTCTAAACTTGAAATAACAGCCATAGAGGTCATCAAGTGTTAGGCTGCATAGAAAAAACATCAAATCTTGTTGAATTTTGACTCTTATTTAAAATCTCTCGCATCCCTGGTAATGAAACTCTTAAAAAATACAGGATAAATTTGTTAGCATCCATTCACTGCACAAACATTTCAAAAACTCTCTTTCATTGGTGAAAAATTTGAGAAAATTTGAAGCAATTTTAAGAGCCATATTTAAACTTAAAACAGCCGTTTGATTGCAGCCTTTATCAAATTCATTGACATAACTGATTAATAAATGACAAAATAACACTTAATACATTATTGGAAGGGTAATTTCATCCCATAGCAAATTTCAGATTTGTTCATGATCAAATGTTAATAACTTGATTTAACTTAGATTTTGGTAATTAAAAACGACTGGAATTTTATTTTTAAGGCCTTAAAAAGTGTTTCAAATTTGCCCTAATTTTGCACCTAAGGAGGTAACTTTCTAAATATTTTTTCGCAGGGTGTAGATTGTTAGAAAAAAAAATCTTGCCAGTTTTAAGCATTTCATGACCAGGGATGTGCTAGTTTTAAAATAATAATTTAAAAAATAAAAAAAATTATTTTTCCTATGCAGCCTAATACTAATAACTTGTACGGTTGCCATTTCAAGTGTGGCCTATACAGTTTAATGTAATTCAGTGTATAGTTTGCATTACAATTGTATACAATTGCTGAAAAAGCAAAAAAAAACCAAACTTTTCTTACAAACTACAGGTATGTATCAAAAAAAAAAAAAATGAAATTTAACAAAACAAAATGGTTCCACAACATTGAAGGTCATTTCCAAGGTCAAAGTAAAGGTCAATAATAAATCATTTATTTATGTTGCCTACTTGTAATCTGCAACTAAAATTTTAATCCTTATTTCATTACTTATAAAATGACACCTTTTCCATCAAAATTGGACTTTTACTTTTCGAGTTATGAGTCTTTAATGTTTGTGGGCCCGGCCCATTTTTATGATTTTCCGCAATATTTGATGGTCCGTAACTTTAAATCCATAGGTCCGATTTCACTAAAAATTAAAATTTGGATTTTTTCGGTGATATACATGACATATACCGATTTTGAAGAAATTCTGAGATAGTGGTGTATTTATCTTCAATTTTTGGGAGTGAATTGACATGGAATGACCCTGCTATTGAGTCAGTAATTAAAGAGACAAAGTCTGATACAATCATTATTTCATAGGATAGAGGAAATCTTTTCCTATCTCAAGTTATTCATGTTTGAAATCGACACACGGGGGCTGCCATTTTGTTCAATTCTGTATTGAAACATTGTACATGATGACAAAATTTCCCCATAGGAACATGAGGATTATAATGTATTTCTTTATAAATGTGATTAAAGATTATATTCCAAAATAATGTGACACAAAGTTTTAACAGCATGTTTTGATAATTTCATGTGTACACATAAATTTCCTTCACCCTTACAAAAGAAAAACAATTTTTCATCAGTTACAAAACTTAAGGTAGATTATAAAGAAATACAAAGCATTTTAACATCCTGCTGGGTTGATGGCATCATAATCTTCATGTTTCTAAATCAAAATGGCAGCTCCAATGGTACTATTAGGTAGTAGTATTGAAATTTTTAAAATTACAAAAAATGTGTTAGATTGCTTCGGGCGTTATGAAACTTGGTCAGTACATTTGTTATTTTCATATCATTTCAGACTTTAAGGTCTCCTTTAAGGGGAACTTCATTTTGAAGTTAACTTTGGGGCATTCACTTTTGTAATATTTGTTTAAACGTTGCGCATATTCCTACAGTTCTTGCACCTTTGACACTTTTGGAGGCGGGTGGTGGGGCTGGGGACTAAGGGGGGCAGGGGGCTGATAGGGGGATGGGGAGGGGAATGGGGGGGGGGCTGAGAGGTGGTATGGGGGCTGCAGTCCCCATATGTAGAAAAATATGTAGAGTCCGACTTCTGCACCTTTGGTTCCCATGAGTTGAATAAATATTGTCTGAGCAAAATTCAGCTTGTAAAAACATTTTTATTCCATTTTTGTAAATTAATAACAATTTGAGCAACACCTATAAAATCGAAGAAAAATATTTAACATTTTTTTTTAATTTTCAAAGCCATTTCTTGCAGTCTGGGAGGCATTTCCTCCCAAATTTTCCAAAACGCGCCAACCAAGGTGGCGCGTAGCGTAGTTGTTATTTTTATAATAATTTTATCCACTTGATAACAAGGGGCCCGCAGTATCCCTCTCGCTCCCTGCCCGCAGAACCCTAGTTACACCACTGCTATTATGATATGTACATCAACATGTTCAAAATTGGGAGGTTATAATTTTCAGGCAAGTTGATACAGCTCCCCTACTCCCCCACCCCCCTCTTAAATCAAATTGGGCTCCTACGCCCATGGGCCTATGCTACATATATTCATAAACAACCTACATCCACATTACAGAGCCGTTATACAAATAAAAGGTTGCTATTCCTACATTGTATTTCCAGGATTTTTGGGTTTTAGTTATAAATCTATTTGCCATCAAGTTTGACTTGAATCTTATTCCTTCTGAAAAAAACTCTTCTTATATGTAGGGATGTATTTTTTTCTCAAAACGTTAATTTTGCGAGTGCTTAAAATTAGACCCACCTACCTACTGACTTTTCAAAGTTTGTCCTTACAAAATATCTGAAAATATCCGAGGTATTTCTTTAAATTAACAAAGTTTGTCCTCAAAATATCCAACTTTTTTCTCAAATTTTTTTTAGGTCTTCCTCAAAATAACCAAAGTTTTCCCTCAAAATATCCAAATTTCTTCCCAAATTCCAAAGTCGGGGGAGGTGGGAGAAGGAAGGAAGGGGAATCGTATTTTCTTCTATAAAAATGTCTAGCTACGCCACTGGGTTCTGGAACCTAGCCCCTGGACCTCACCGGGGTCACTTAAGCTGTTAAACGGACCCCAGGCCGCACGGGACCATCTTACTCGAAGAGGAAGGGGGAAGGGGGGTGACTTTACCCGACTCAAAAACCTATTACGAAGGGAAAATTGCAATGAATCTGTCAATAAAAAATTAGTTTTGAGTAATGGCTTCATCAGAGTTGGAGTTTTGGGATTTGGGAGGGGGAGGCGGTTACACAGTAACCAAAGATAGTATTGCGCACGTATAGCATACGCGTATACGGCGTGGGATCCCGTGGTCCATTTAAGGGTCCTAAGTGTGGTCCAGGGGTGAAGCCCCGATAGCCGGGGCATAGGAAGGGTTCCCTCTCAAAGTCAGAAGAGGGAGAGGGGGGACAAGACCCCATACATTTCCCGGCTTCAAGCGTAAAAATTGCACTGCTAAATCAAGTTTCTCTCAAGGTTCAAATGGCTTCTTATCAGGAAATATCCAATTTCGGAAAGTATTATTCAATTTTCGGAAAATTTCTCTTATTTGCAGACAATTTTCTTCCATTTTCAGAACATTTTCTTCCATTTTCGGGCAGTTTTTCGACTTTTGGGAAATTTCCTGTGACTTGATCTAACCGATAAATGATTTAAAAAGTACATCTGACATTTTACATCTCTGCCTGACTACATAGAGATCGGTGCCCAAGTATCATATTGCCATCATCATGTCGATTTGGGGGGCGTGACCCAGATATCTAGCCGATTTGGGTAAGATTCTCTGCCCGACTAAGATGGGTATCTGGCCGGCAGGGGGGCTTCCGCCCACGCCCACACCCCACTTCATACGGCCATGCCTAAACCCAATGCCGCAAATTTGGGCGTTTCGCGAACACCTGTGCAGAGTTGTAGTCGATTACATTTTAATGAGTATATGAGCTGATGAGTACGTGTACAAGGACCTCGGTATGAGTACGAGTCCCAAAGACATGATTTTGATTCTTATTACGAGTACTAAGTACGAGTACAACTATATACTGTAGATACAGACGAAAATGAGGTTGAAGATGTTGTCGAGATCTGAAAACGTACGTTATACAAGAACAAACTGCTTTCCTTGTAAATAAATGTGACAGAAAGGTAAACAAGCAATGGAGTAACACAAGCAAATTATTATTTTTCTCAAATTTGCATATTAATGACTGAAAAGTAAATTTTCATAAATATTCATTGTGTAAAAGGGTATTAAAAACCTGAGCAAAAGGATTTTTAGTGGTTGAGTTACGGCTGATCAAGGTTTGATCCCTTAATTTGTTTAATGTGACTGACCGAACAGTTCAAAACCTTGACGTAATTCCTCAAATTTCTTTTTAAATGCTAGTCACTGACTTTGATTGAGGTCATGGTTCATGGCAAAACAACTTATGCCATCAAAACTTGCTGCACCACTTCAGAGAATCATAATAGACTTTTAAAAGACAAAGCCTGTACAAAAGAAAATACCAAGGTTGTTCTGTAATACATTACAAAATTTGCAATTGTCTGAGATTTAAAAATGCTATAAATGGTCAATGTTTTACCCATATTGATAAAACTGCTATTTTCATGGTTTTTGATGCATTTTAAAACAATTAATATCACAAACATTGCAACTAAGGGTCCACATTCAATTTTTAACATACGTGTACACATTGTAGAATAAGCATGTTTTGGGCATTTTCAAGTAAGTCAAAGAATTCCAGATATGGCATCATAGTAACAACAGAGAGCTGTGACGTCATTTGCCCAGGTCCATTCAGGAATTTAATTAAATTAAATAAGTATTGTACTACCTATTCCGGAAGTAGTACTATCCTGTATGTTATTTAAAGCAAAATTTATAACAGATTTTATTATTGGGTCCGTATCCAAAAAGTAATAATGATAATGTTATCTTTAATGATTTAATTAATTCAATTAAGATTATTATTATTTTTTTTACATATCATTGATATTTTAGCTATTAAAAAGAGTAGAATTATATTTACGGTATCTACTTTTGGCAGACTATCGTTAGAACTGACAACATTTGATGCTGCGCGCGGAGTTTGATCACTGTTTTCATCGTCTGAATGGAAGGAATAAGCTCTCAAGTCTCATTTGCCTTAGCGCTTTAGAATCTCGGAAATACTTTTCGAATAGTGATGTATAGCATCAGGAGGTTCATATATTACAACGAGGATCTTCCTCGCAAAAGTTTGTCCACAACTATCCTATTTTTCCTCATTGCGTTTTGGTGCACATGGAACGTGCTAACCAGCCTAGTGTTAACTTCATTGTTTTGTTTTGCACATTTACTTGGAACATTTGTTCTGCGAACATCAAGACCTACTACTAATTTTTCATACAGTCCTAAAGTAAGTGAAGTCATTGAGGAAGATAGCGATTTTGATGAAAATTATGATGATGAGGTCGAGGATATTGTAAATGTGCACGATGGAGTTAAGTTGGAGAGAAATTATCATCAGGCAATTCCAGGAAGGACATCTTTTGACTTAAATATGGAAAAATCAGTACAAAGGAGAGTTACATTTTCAGATACTGTATCAGACAATAAAAGAGCTGCTTATTTGAAAAATGCACCCTCCCCAACTGCAATATCGCCCTTCAGTCGGAATAAAACACCTGTTGAAAATATAAGTAGGATTGGACTCACAAGGAAACCACTACGCCCATCTAAAGAAATAAACACATTCTCTACCACCCCTTACCATTATCAAAAAGGTACTGGTTGGACAAATGCAGGAGAAAATGAAAATCAATTTCGAAGGAGACCTTTTGTAATTTCCAATTGGCCTCAAACGTCATCACCTTTTGAGAAGTCCTATGTGGATCTTCCCTCCTTGCAATTGTCAGGTGTCTACAGCAGTCCATTAGACCCAGTCAAGACAATATCACCCATTGAATCACCAGTGGAATACTCCGTAAATGAATTTGTGTAAGTCAATACCATCAGTCAAGTTTAACCTGTTCAATCATCTTCTAGAAAATAATTGGCAAGCCATATTCATGCTGGTCATATTCATTCATTCTTTGACATTCTTCTTAATATTTGCTGATTTATGCATTGTGTTAGTTCTAGAATATTTTTCTTCATTATTGAATTTTGATGTATGCAACTTGAAATTAATTAAATTAAATTAAATCCACCCATTCCATTTTACTGTTGAACTGAAAAATACAGTTAACTTGCTTATCAGAAGTTTTTTTTTCTTCTCTTTTAGATGTATGCCAAAAATTGTCATTTAAATTAAAGTTTGTTAATAATTTTAGTGAATTAAAGATTGGCCCCTGTTAATAACAAGAAGAAGGAACACCCGTCTAAAAATGCTATATAAAATCAATAACAGTCTTGTCGCCATTGATAATGATATCCTGATCCCAAACGCAAGAATTAATACAAGAAATAACCATGATCTGAATTTCCATGTTCTTATGCTAAAAAGAATGTTTATAAATACTCCTTTTTTTTCTCAAACACTAAAAGATTGGAATGCTTTACCATCGGACATTGTACATGCACCAAGTCTAAACTGTTTCAAAGCTAAACTTGCTAAGCTTGTTAATTGATTTATTATTATTATCTTATTTTTTTCTCATACTTTTGCTATGCTCGGTTGGCGTTCATCATGTTCTCTAGAAGGTTTTTTGCCGACTAAACCTATTGAGATTCAGAAAGAACATGTATCTCATCCTTGTTCAACTGAGCTTTTGCGTTTCATTTGTACAGTAAATGCTGATGTTTCAAGTATAAGCCCATTCTTCCTTCCAGTCTACTTTATTCTTTCAAAAGTAAATGTGCCAGTTCATGTATTACTAATTTTTTATTACTTTTCAGTTCACCTGGAAAACTTTGGATAGATCCACCATCTCCAAAGAAAGGATTGGGTCTGCCTCAGAAGTCCTACCCTCTCCACCAGAGATACACAGCTGAGAGGCAAAATTTGCATAAACCATGGACCCCGGGTGTGAGAGGTGGTCTAGTTCAGCGCCGTGGTCGACCAAAATTGCAAAGTCCAGTCACTGTACGGATTGCGTCTCCTAGTCGGACGTTAGTTCAAAGGTTTGCTCATATACTAACGTAACTTGCATGTGGTGTTACCATTGTTTATTGTGTACACCTAAATGAACATTAGATCCATGCATTTAATATTTACAAAATAAGCATTTAAAAATAGGGGTGGATCAAAATGATAGATGCACATAAAAAAAGGCAATTTGATAAATAGTTATAGACCGTTGAAGATGAGAGTTCACAACTTACATGTCTTTCAATTTTTTTTTGTTCCTTACGTAAATAATTTTCACCCCCACCAAGAAGAATTGGAGAATGGTTAACTGCTTCCACGGCAGGATGGGCAAGTCTCTCATCTCCCATCTCTCCTGGAATGGTAACCTTCTCACTGTAAAAAAAGAATATCGTTAACCACCTTGCCGCCTCCTTCAGCAACATTTCGGCCAAGTACCCCAATGCTTTCAAAACCAAAAAAGCTTGCAATGAAGCCTGGAGTATCACCTTTCCCTCCGACAACTCAGAGAGCTACAACACCCCTCTCACCCTTTCTGAATTAAACCAAGCCATCTATGATGCTGGCTGCACCTCCAAGGGCCCAAATAATATCCCCTACCATTTCCTGAAACACCTCCCCAACAAGGCCACCACTACCCTACTCACCATCCTCAACCACATATGGTCCTCACTAGAGCTGTGACCGTTTAGCGTGTACTAAGCTACACGCTCATAAATTTTGTAAACGTTTACTAAATTTTCATTATGCAGTAATCGTTTTCATACATTATAGGCCTAGGCCTAGTGTCTTGCCGTTGAAAATCAATATTGATGATTCAAGTCACACATTCATTCGCCTGACAAAATTCCAATCAATGATACTTTACAAACTGTAAACTCGATTAGCATTAACCTTTTTTAAATGTGCGAATCATAAATGCGCAGTAATCACCAATGAATGGGGATATTATGCACTTTGATTTCACAAATCTGAGTAATCCAACTTGTAAAATGCACCGCGAATGTGCAGCAGTAAACAGTGAAACTAACAATAGGCCTAACGTTAGGCCACAGGGCTTTAAATCCCACACAATCAAGGCCCGTTTCATCGACCAAAAAACACTTGAATCGTGACAATCAGTACATTTACATGTAAATATTACCTGATGAGTCAAATAAATTTTGCAAGAAAGAAAAAATATTGCATAATAAATAAACAGAAAAAGGTTTTAACAAAGCTGAAATTCTGCATGCTTCGCAAAGATGGCGGCCATTTTTTTCGAGAGGGCTGATATTTCAGAACTTCCTGGTGGTGGCATAGTTTTGAAATGTTTTACGGCGAGGTATATCATAGGCCTCAGTATGCAAGATTTTCACAGAACTTTGAAAGCCGTAGCGGATACGACAAACAAGTTACGCGATGTTGAGTTTAAATGACATTGAAAGGAAGTTATCTGTTCTTTCTAAACTGAATTTCCATGCATATTTTCCATAAAAATTATAATTTGTACTGTAGAAGTAAACTTTTTACGATTTGGAAAGCAAAACTCAGCGTCTATTTGGGCAAAGCAGTCAGTACTTTTGCCATACTAGTTAGCGCGATTTTTTACTTCTTTTTTAGTTTTGGAGCAATTTTTGTGTATTTCCGAAAATTACGGTACTAAACTCGTGTACACGATACACGCTCGCTTTTTTTGGCGTGTACACGTTTACTCAAATCCCTAAACGTTCACAGCTCTAGTCCTCACACTCCTTTCCCCCTATCTGGAGGACAGCTATTGTCACACCCATCCCTAAGCCGGGAAAGGACAGTATCGACCCCTCCAGCTACCGCCTTATTGTCCTCACCTGCTGTCTCTGTAAAAGTATGGAAAGGATTATTAACCAGAGACTGAACTGGTTCCTTGAGACCAACAGAATCCTCTCCCCTCACCAAAGTGGCTTCCGGAAACGTCGCAATACCCTAGATCAGTTAATTACGCTCGACACCGCTATCCGGAATCCTTTGCAAAAAAGGAACACCTCATTGCCATCATTTTGACCTTAAGAAAGCTTTCGACACTACTTGGAAATATGGCATTATCCGCAAAGTTTACCAAATCAAAGACCAACTCTCAAATTACACCTCCATCTATACTGATGGCATCAAGGAAGGCGACAAGACAGCTGCTGCTGCTGTCATCCAAGACGTCACCCTGAGTAGCAGGCTTCTCGACTACTTGTCCATCTTTTTAGCCAAGGCAAAGGCCATCCTCCTCGCCCTCAACTTTATTGAGTACTCTCCGCTCAGCCACTTTGCCATCTTCTGTGACTCCAAGGTTGTTCTAACTTCTTTACTCAATCTTAAATGGGATAACTTCACATTCTAACTCCTCCAGAAACGTCTTTCGATCTGCAGGAAAAGTATTCTTTTCTTCTGGATACCCAGCCGTGTTGGCATCCCTGGCAATGACAGGGCTGATACAGCCGCTAAGCTTGCCCTCAACCTCTCACCTACCCCATTTTCCAAAACCCTTTCTGACATCAAACCGCTTATCGCTTTCCTTTTTCCTGACTACTGGCAAACCTCATGGGACTCCTTAATTGATAACAAACTCCACGTCATCCAGCCCATCATCCCGATCAAACCCACCATCAACAACCTCACTCCTGTCAACAACGTTCATATTAACCATCTTAGAATAGGTCACACCCATCTCACTCACTCCCACCCCCTTATTGGCTCCTCCAACCCTCTGCAACAATTGCCATTGCACCCTCACAGTCCATCACGTTCTCCTTGCTTGCCCCCTGTACAACCTTCCCACAACTCAATTGCCAAGTTCTTCCAGAAAAATCCCTCCGGATAAAATTATCTCCTTCCTTCATCATGCTTCCCTCTACAACTATATTTAGTCCTCCTCTCCCACCCCCCACCCACCCCATCCCCCCCTTTCTACTTTTTTTCTTTTTTCACCCATGCACCTCCTCTCTCGATCCCAGCTTTCTGACTTAGTTCTTGTATTTCTCTCATTCTCCCCTTGTTTTCTTTCCTTCCTACCTCTAGAATGATCTGACCTCTAAGGCACAATTTGACCCTTGTTGTCATGGTGCTGTCAAGCCCTCATCAAACAAACAAACAAATAAATGAATACACATTCAGGGCTTAAATGTTAACGTTATTAAAACAAAAAACGTACAGCCATAACAACAATTACTGTACACCTCAACATTGGCATTTTGATTGTAGCTTAACCCATGGAGTTCTAGGGTTCAACAAATTTTGTTTTGATTTTCTTTTTCAAAATTTATTTTAATAACTTTCTTTTCATTTTGTATCACTACAAGTTTGGTTTATATGAATGCTGAGACAATAAACTTTTCATTAAAATGGTAAAACTAAAGAAAATATAGACATAAATATGCAAATTTTGTGGATTTTTTGCAAAATTAGGCCAATTTTGTTTAGGTTGTATATTTTGGGGGGAATAATGAAAATGGAAGATTGGTTTTACTTATTTAGATTGTTTGTGAAATTTTCTAGATTGTTTGTGAAATTTTCTAGATTGTTTGTGAAATTTTCTTTGCAATGATACCAGTCCATTTTTTTTTCTTTTCTCAAAGCAAAACACGAAAAACAATAAGAAAAAAAAGCAATTAATAATCACCTCTGTAATTACTCGCGAAAAACATAGCCACGCACACGGCCGGGATTAGAATCCGGGCATGTACTTTGCCAGCTCACATACTATCCGCTACACCAGACTGCCTATGTTTCAGTACATGTATTTGTTTTTAAACTTTAATATCGGCGTAAAAAACGATGGGGTAGTTGCTCGTTTTTTTCAATTGAAAGTATGTAATGTAAGCTTCGTCACAATATTTTTGCCGTGTGGTAGGTGCACTGCAATCCAGAGACCCTCAAAAAGCCAAAAAAAGATATTGGTGATAAGAGCAGACAAAAATCAACCGGAATTGGAGACTTTGATATCTTGGACAGTTGTCCACGCGTTTCAAGCAAAAGCTAGGTCTGGAAGTATGGGAAGTAAGCTTTTGAAGAAAAAAAATCGTTTTTTTCTTTAAATTTTGTGCATTTTTTTAATTTTCTCTGTTTTAATCCATTTTTTCTCAAAAATCTTCAACATATTTTCTATCAAAAATATACTATTCGAACTATTAAAGCTCTTCCAAGTGATACCAGGATCACTGCTGTGGACCTGTTTGACAAAGCAAAATAATTTTTTGAAAAGTGCATGTCCAATCGGTCTTGTCACTACCTCGTGGGCAAACATGCAACATACAGTACTTTTAACAAAATATCACATCTTTGTAAAATACTTTTCCAGTTTTAAGAAGACCTATTCACCAGCATTCAAGAAGTCAGATTCCTGTACCACAGAGAATGTTGTGTCTGCCATCCGACAAAAACGCAAACGAGGAACAGATGCCACAGAGACACACAGCCAATGGCAAGGAAGGAAGGATATGATTTTACCAAATGTAGGACACCAAAAACGAAGGTAAGCCAAACTAGTCATTAGATGCATACTTTTTATATATTTTGATGGTGTAGGGTTATCAGGGAGCCAAGTGAGTTAAGCTCTGGCTTTTCACCACTGTGTCTTCATATGTGGAAGGGATCAGTTCCTGCCTGGCGTTGTGAATTTTTTTCCCCTGTCAACAAAGGTAGAGAAAGGTTATGTTTTTGCCTGCATTTGTTTGGATATTTGTCATCAACATATTTTAAGAACTGTTGATTGGATTTTGATTAAATTTGCTCTGTGGTTTTCAAATATATTCTCTGTACTCCCCAATGGGTGTGAAACCTGGAAGTTGACCAAAGCTGATGAGAAGAAACTAGATGTGTTCCAAAGGAGAGCTGTCTTTAAGAATTATTTTGAAAATAAGATGGCCAGTGAAAGTCACCAATGAAGAATTATATGATAGTACAGGCACAAGAGCAGGGAAATATTTAAGAGAAGATGGGAGATGGTTGGGTCACATATTAAGAAAGTACAGAGGGAATTATGCCGGGATAATCATCACCTGGACACCAGAAGGTAGAAGAAAAAGGGGAAGACCTAAAACAACACGGAGAAGACTGATAGAGAAGGGGAAAGCCGGTTCTGGTGGGAGCAGGAAGGGATGTAAGAATTTGTTTAGAGAAGCCTAAATCTGCACACGCAGGAGAAAGGAGCGGTAAAAAAAGGACATGTAGCGATTTCTATATTGGTTGAAAGATTTCTAAGCAGATTAGTGTTTGAGTTTAGGAAATAGCAGTATTGGTCTGTCAGCTATGGCTAATCAAAATTTGATCAGTTTTAATTCATTATTCTGTGATGTATGACCAGGCAGACAGCTCAAATCTTTTGTAGTTCTTTTAATTTCTTCCTTAAATCTTAGTCCCTTGCTGCCATTAGTCCCTTGCTTCCATTAGTCCCTTGCTTTCATTAGTCCCTTGCTGCAATTTCATTCACTCTCCCTCCTTCACTAATCTCTTCAACCTCAAGAAACGCATCCCCCCACCTTTCAGGATCCGGATGCACTCTCACCTCACCAAAGCCAACATCAACATTTTCATGGTTGCCAGGCACACTATCCCTCCCATGCCCATCTGAGTTATCAATCCCCCTAAGGTTTTCCTTGGCCTTCCCTCCTACATGAAATCTCTCCACAACCCAGCCTTCTTTCGCTCCAAATACTGCCAACTCAGTAGACTTTTCCATGACTTCTCTTCACCGATGGCTCCACACAGAAAGGCTCCTCTGCAGCCGCCACCGCCTGTCCCGGCCTCACCCTCACCTCAAGGTTGCCTGATGGAGCCTCAATCTACTCTGCTGAAGCAAAGGCCATCCTGCTGGCCTTAAACTTTGTTGGACTGTCCTTCCACCCCCGATTCGTCATCTTCTCCAACTCTAAATCTGTTCTCAGTAGCATCCTCAACATGCTCTGGTCCAACCCACTCATCCTACAAATCCTCAATAAACTTTACGCTCTTTCCTCCTAAGGGGGAAAAAAAAAATTCTGGATCGCCAGCCACATTGGCATGACCGGCAATAAGAGAGCTGACAGAACAACCAACAATGCTCTGTCGAATCATATCTCTCCTTTTCTATCCCGCACTCGACCTCCGGTTCTCCACTTTCAGCTACCACAGTAAGACCTGGCAAGACTCTTGAAATCCCAAGACCAGTAACAAACTTCACACCATCAAACCCAAAGTCGGGACCAGCATCCCCCTGCACAGTCGCAACCGCATGGAGGATGTTGTTATCACCTGCATCCGCCTCGGTCACACCTTTCTCACCCACTCTCACCTACTTTCCTGCTCCCCTGCTCCTCTCGATCAAGCATATCCTCTTAACCCTTAAAGACCCAGGGGTTCAAAACGTGACAAAAAATTATCGTAACTTTATTTTTCAAAATTAATTTTCACAACTTTTCTTTCGTTTTCTACCGCTGCATGTTTAGTTTATATGAATGTTAAGACAATAAACTTCTCAATAAAAAAAGTCAAAATAAAGAAATTATTGACAAAAATATGCAAATTTGCACATTTTAGGCCAAATAAGGCCAATTGTTTCGAGCTTGTGTTTTTTCTTGTGAAGAATGAAAAATGAGGATTTGTTTACATATTTAGATTGTTTGTGAAAATTAATTTCCATTGATTCCAGTCTAAAAAAAAAATTTCTTAAAAGCAAAACGTGCAAAAACAATGAAAATAAACAAAAAGTAATCACCGCTGTAATTACATGTACTAACGGAATAATGAAAGCCGCTTGTCCGATGCAGAGATCGAACACTGGTCATCCGCGTGTTGTGCACAGAGACTTGCCTCTAGACCAAAGTGACTAACTGTGGAAGAGGAAACTTTATTGTTACTTAAATCTAGATGTGATTAGAGAGGGGGTACTTGCTCTTTTTGATATCAATTGAAAGTACATGGCTTGGCCTTTCTTCTGATACATTTAGCATATGGTAGGTGTATTGCGATCAGAACTTACAAATTTTTCAAAATTTTGGTCTCAAAAAGGCTAAAAATCATCAAATTTGGCACAAATTTTGCCATAAAAGATATTGATGGTGAAGGTAGTCAAATTTTGACCGGATTTGGATACGTTAATGTCTTTGACAGTTGTTCACAGCTTTTCAAACAAAAGCTAGGTCTGGAAGTATGGCAAGGAAGCTTTAAAAGAAAAGAAAAAAAATCGTTAAATTTTGTGCATTTTTTTCATTTTCTCTTTTTCAATCCATTTTTTCGCAAAATTCTTCAAATTATATTTGCTGAAAGAACTATTCGAGCTCTTTGAAATGATACCAGGATCACTCCTGTGGGTCTAAGTAAAATAATATTTGAAAAAGTATGTCCCCAATCAAGCATGACACATTTGGTCTGGGTATTTAAGGGTTAACCTGTCCCATATCCCTGAACTCCAGATCACACCTCTCCCTCTCCATATCAATTTCCAGTCTTTTCAGGGACAATCCTACATCCAACTTTCATCAATTTTCTCCGCAACCAGGGTTCTAGCTACGGTGGGCGGCGCTGGGCGGGCTCGCCCAGGACTCGCATTTCCCGCCCACCACTCGGCTCTAAGATTCACTCTTACGCCCAGCACTCAAAAGTTCAATTCGGTTAAATAATTAAGTGTTTAAACAGATATGGACGGCCGGACGGACGAAATTGCTATTACATAGGTTCGTATTATGCTTCGCATGCTCACCAACAAAACTTAAATATAGGCTATAGTGAAATGTCGACGAGTGAACACACAATTACAATGACGGGGTCGTCGCCTGCGTATTCGGTTATGATAGTACAAATGCTATCACGAAACGCTTAATACGACCCGGACGAGAACACAGGTACGACGTACGGACAGACATAACATCGACAACCAAGTCAATGTCCACGGCCTTTGATAACCAGTTGTGGTGCACTGGCGTGTCTACCCACCCAAGGATTGAACCCGGGGCCTCGTGGTCTGTAGACAGGTATGATAACCGCTACACCACAGTAGGTAGATCTCGTTTTAATCACGCTCTATTTATGTCATGCGCTGATTTACACACATAACGTAACATACATTACACACAATAAATTCAGATCAAAACAACTGAGCTATGGGTATTTTACGCAATTGAATGTACATACTGTATTATCATAAAATCACCCACACACGAAGCTCTTTGCATAAACATATGTAGGCTACATGCACACAGTTCAGGTTTAATCCTTGTGAATCACTGCTGACAGTTTGCCAAGTCCGTCACTTACCATACAAAGAAACTTTAACACAGTAAAAATTACACCCCCAAGGACCCAAGGCGTGCTTATAGACCGGTCCAAATGTAAGTAACCAATCACATTTGTTATAAACCCTATATGAATTGAACATTATAATGGACTGATCGATATTCTTTTGATTTGTGGGGAATTTTATATTGATAAAAGTTGTTGCGTAGTATCATAGGAACATGTGCCGCTTGGCTTTCATCGAACAATACTGGGACGAAAATAGAAGGGGTAAAGAGTTTGGCCAAGATGAATAATAATGGGATTTGAGAGAAGAGTTTCCGGCATATGTTTGTATTTTTTTGGGGGTGGGGAAGGGTGGAAGGGGCACCTTGACAGTTGAATATCCATTGTATTTTGAATATCCATTGTACATACAAAATATTTTGTAAATCCTTCTAGCATTCCGATTAAAAAAATAAAACATCTGAACAGTTCTTCATGAAATCGGGGTCTAGAAGGTTATCCTAGATTATCACTGGATCCCGGCACTTAAACTTGTCTAGCTAGAACCCTGTCCGCAACAGCAATTTATTCCACCTGATCTACACCTCCCTTTCCTTCCCTTCTCTGCCTTACCTTCCTTTTATTACCTTAACTTCCTTCCCTTATTCACCTTCTCTCCATCCCTCTATCCCACCTCTCTTTCCTCTCTGTCCCAACTCCTGCACCTTAGTTTTTAACACCCTCTTGGCACATTTTACCCTGACTGTCATGGTGCCGTTAAACATCAACAAACCAAACTAAATCTTAGTCACTGAAATTATAGGAGAATCTATTTCTGCTATGATTGTATTGGGACAGGCAAAGACTCAGAATTTGCTGCACCATTTTAAAATATTTTGAGAGAGATTTAAGAAGCAAGGGTTTACAAAAGATAATAACAAGGTCGCCCTGTAATACATCACAAAATATGCAAATTGATGCCTGAGATTTAAAATGCTGCAAAAAGGTCAATGTTTAACCAATTTTGAAGAAATATTTTGTTACTCTGATGGTTCTTAATAGATTTGACAGCAATTTAGCTAATGTTACATCTACATGTCTATATGCCTTTAAAGAAAGTAACAGCTCTTCTTGTTTTCCCCTAGACGTGTAGATACGGAGGAATTTGATCCTGATGATACAACCTTGATTCTAATGAAGGAGGCAACGCAGCCAAAGCCAGATTACTCCGCCGTCAACAAAGAAAATCTTCCTGTTGTTGCAGAAAATCCTTCTGCCAAATCTTCAGATGAGTTAAATGACTCTTTTGGTAAAATATTTGGACCCAGAAACCCAATTAACAGTTCCCTCAGCTCGAGTAATAAGACAGAGGTAAGTGAATCTGATCTTATCAGTCAAAATAATCATAGCCAGGGCTAGTTGATTTTATGTAGCACAATTTTAATCATTCAAGCCCGTCGGGCGAGTCCTGTAAACATAATTTTTCTAGTTTGTTTATGTGAGACGCGAAGAAAGTTCAGTCGGGCTTGTGAAATTGAGGTGAGAAAGGTTGATGGGTTTGTGATAAACTAATTATGATTTTGAGCCCTAGATTTATCCTCTCATATACTTGTTGGATATCGACTAAATGTAACCGTTATAGGGGATTTTTCTGGATTTTAATGTCAAGCTGCTGATTCTAATTTGGGTGTCTCTTACTAGCGTTGTACGGGATCCCGGTAGTCATGTAAGTTCTGGTATCCTGATCCCGGTATTGCGCAATCCTGACAACATATAGATTCGTAACTACAATTGGGAATCCCGGGAGTAATAAAGTAAATATAAGTTTTAAAAAAAAACATGTTTTGTGTCTTCTTTTCTGATTTTTCAAAATGTAAAAACGACTCATTACAAAATTCAAGTCAATTCCGACACTCTTGGCACTTTTTCTTGGCCCACTTTACCTCCCTGGGCCACCCCTCCCTTCTATCCACCTGGGCCTCCCCACTCATCACAACACCCAAACCCACCCTAATCTCTTCATCAACCTCCACAACCAAATCAAAGACCAACTCTCAAGCTTCTCCTCCATCTATACTGATGGCTCCAAGGAAGGCGACAAGACAGCTGCTGCTACCATCATCCAAGACATCACCCTCAGTAGCAGACTTCCCAACTACTCGCCCATCTTCTCGGCCGAGGCCTAGGCCATCCTCCTCGCCCTCAACTTTATTGAGTACTCTCCGCTCAGCCACTTTGCCATCTTCTTGGACTCCAAGGCTGTCATTACTTCTTTACTCAATCTTCAATGGGATAACCTCACAGCCCACCTCCTTCGTAAACTCCTTCCACCCTCTGCAGAAAAAGTATTCTTTTCTTTGGGATACCCAGCCAAGTTGGCATCCCTGGCAATGACAGGGCTGATGCACCCACTAAGCTTGCCCTCAACCTCCCCCCTACGCCATCTCCCAAAACCCTTTCTGACATCAAACTGCTTATCGTTTCCCTTGTTCATGACTGCTGGCAAACCTCATGGGACTTCCAATTTGATAACAAACTCCATGTCATCCAGCCCACCATACCGATCAAACCCACCATCCACAACCTCTCCCGTGTCAACAACGTTCACATTACCTGCCTTAGAATAGGTCACACCCACCCACTTACTCCCATCTTACAGGCTACCCCCACCCCTCTGCAACAATTGCCATTGCCTCCTTACAGTCCACCACATCCTCTTTGCCTCTCCCCCTTCTACCTACTTTTGCCTGTTTTAGCACCCCTGCACTTACTCTCTCGATCCCAGCTTCCTGGCTTTTAGTCCTCGTACTTCTCTCAGACTCCTATTTTTTTTCTTCCTACCTCTGGAATGATCTAACCTCTCAAGCACAATTTGACTCTCGCTGTAGTGGTGCTGTTATTGCCTTCATCAAACAAACATTGTAAACACCGAATCTCAAGAACGATACATGGGATTCAGTTTATATGTGGTACACAGATAGCCCATGGTCCGCTGATGTGCCCTATTGTTTTTGGTGGCGATGTCATAAATATTAATGAGTAGGTGGGGCTAAAATGTTTATATTTTAACAACTGCATGACTGATTTGTTTCAAATTTGGTATAATTATGTTGTTAGCTAGTGTGTACATGTTCATGGTACAAAAATGTTGAATTTCATTAATTTCCATAGTGGGTGGGGCTGAACATGATTTTGTTGAAGAGACCTTGTAAACACAGAATCTCAAGAAGGATATATGGGATTTAGTTCATATGTAGTACACAGATAGCCCATGGTCCGTTGATGACTTGATGTGCCCTATTGTTTATAGTGGCGATGTCATGCATGTTAATGAGTAGGTGGGGCTTAATGTAAATCTTAAAATGCTCATATTTTAACAACCGCATGACTGATTTGTCTCAAATTTGGTATAATTATGTTGTTAGCTTGTGTGTAAATGTTCTTGGTACAAAAATGTTGAATTTCATTAATTTCCATAGTGGGTGGGGCTTAACATGAATTTGTTGAAGAGAGCTTGTAAACACAGAATCTCAAGAACGATATATGGGATTAAGTTCATATGTAGTACACAGATAGCCCATGGTCCGTTGATGACTTGATGTGCCCTATTGTTTTTGGTGGCGATGTCATGTATGTTAATGAGTGGGTGGGGCTTAATGTTTAAATCTTAAAATGCTCATATTTTAACAACCGCATGACTGATTTGTCTCAAATTTGGTATGATTTTGTTGTTAGCTAGTGTGTACATGTTCATGGTACAAAAATGTTGAATTTCAAAGATATCTATAGCTTATCATGATGTTGTTGAAGAGAGCTTGTAAACACACTATCTCAAGAACGATATGTGGGATTCAGGTGATATGTGGTACACAGATTTCACATGGAGTGCAGATGTCCCCTATTATTTTTGGCGGCATTGTCATGCATATTAATGAGAGACAAGGCATAAAATTGAAATCTTAAAATGCTCATAAATAACAACTACACGTTTGTTTTGTTTCATATTTTGAATAATCATGTTGTTAGCAAGTGTATAGATGTAAATACCGAATATGACATAAAAGCAATAAATCAACTTGTCAAATTGGTGGTAGTATATCGCCCACCATATTCATCCCAAAATAGACATACAATATCTGATTTTGTAAATGAATTCAGTTGTTTTCTGGAGTCGTTGATTATCAGCACGACCACACTGATTATTACAGGGGATTTTAACATTCATGTGAACAAACTACACTGTCCAGAAACTAAAAAGTTTCTGGATATTATTGAGTTGTACGGATTTACGCAACACATCGTTTCTGCCACACATATTTCAGGAAATACTCTGGACTTGTTTCTTTCTAGAGACACAGATGCCATTTCTCTTCAATCCGCAATGGTCCATCTTTTGTTTTCAGATCACTTTGCCATATTATGTAGACTGGATATGGAGAAGACTCCAGTCACAATTAAAATGCAGAAAAACAGGAGTATTGCCAACATAAACATAGATGATTTTCATGACAGATTAGTAGGACAATTATCAATTGTGAGTGATACAAATGATGTAAATGAATTGGTGAATATTTACAATACAGCCCTACGATCAACACTTGATGAAGTGGCACCTGTAAAGGAAAGACAAATCACAGTGAGACCAACTCTCCCTTGGTTTACAGAAAACTGAAAGATCACAAACGCCAGGTGCGGAAAGCTGAGAGATCATACAGAAAAGAATCTTCGAACAAAATCTGATGTTGTTGAAGCAGATGCGCAACAAATACATATTTCTTTTGAATAAAGCTGAAAGAGATTATTATAATGATAAGATAGTAGCAGCTGGTACAAATCAGAAAGAACTTTATTCAATAATCAATGGCCTCCTAAACAGAAACAAATCAAATCCACTACCAGATTCAGCAAATCCTCATTCATTAGCCAACTCTTTCAATTCATATTTTGTGGAAAAGATCACCAAAATACGTGAACAATTGGAAGCTACAGAGTATGACTCTATAGACACTCATTGCGAGAGTGTCATAAACCCTCTCTGTGCGTTTTTACCAATGAATGAGGACAATATTAAAAACTCATATCAGAAGCAAAACCTAAGACTTGCATCTTAGATCCAGCACCAACTCACATAGTGAAGCAGTGTACAGATGTCTTAATGCCACTAATCTGCAAGATTGTCAATGTCTCATTACAAGAGGGAATGTTTCCAGAAGAATGGAAGACATCAGTCATCACACCACTCCTAAAAAGAAAGGACTACCATTGGTCTTCAAGAACTATAGGCCTGTTAACAACCTTCCATTCCTTTCCAAGATCACAGAAAAGGCAGTTGTAGCACAGTTGAATCAGCACCTGAATGACCAAAATCTCTTACCTGTGTACCAATCAGCTTATCGTGTGTTCCACAGTACAGAAACCGATTTGTTACGATTCAAGTCTGATCTCTTAATGGCTATGGATAAGCAAATGGTGTCATTGGTGGTCATGTTAGATCTTAGTGCTGCCTTTGACACGTAGATCATGAGATATTGCTTAGGGTGCTTAAATCTCATTTCGTGTACACAATACTGCACTTCTGTGGTTTGAATCCTATCTGTCAAATCGTAGGCAAAAAGTTATTGTAAATGGAGAATGCTCGTCTGAAAATGTATACATTTTTCAGTACCCCAGGGTTCATGTTGTGGCCCCATACTTTTACATTGTATGCCTCAACCATTTTCAGTGTAATTAAGAAGCATTCACCTAATGTCTCTGGGTATGCTGATGACCATAGGTTGTGGCTTAGTTTTAAAATCACAAACGCTTCTTCTGAATCAGAAGCTATTACTAAAATGGAAAGCTGCCTAGAGGATGTTAGAAGGTGGATGCTTCAAAACAAGCTTAAAATGAATGATGCCAAACGGAGGTTATTTTGTTTGGCACTACTCCTCAACTCAATAAATTAACCCAAAATCTGTCAAAGTGGGTGGTGGTTTAGTTAATGCTGTCCATTGTGTTCGTGATCTAGGAGTGTGGCTGGATAGCAACTTAAACTTAAAGCAGCACGTTATGAAAAATGCAGGTCTGCATTTGTAAATTTGTACAACATTAATAAAATAAGAAATATGTTGACAAACAGTGCAACAGAGACCCTAATTCATTCATTGGTTCATTCACACATTGACTACTGCAACTCTCTCTGGCTGGTATGCCACATTGTTTAATTCAAAATGTCCAAAAATACAGAATTTTGCGCACGTGTTGTAACTAAATCAAACAAATATTGCCATATTACTCCCTTGTTATATTCACTACATTGGTTACCGGTTGAAATGCGTATAAGATACAAAATACTTGTTCTTGTTTTTAAATGTATCCATAAAATGGCCCCAAAATATCTTCAAAACTTAATAATTTCATCAAACACCACTTATGATCTAAGAAACAGATCTGCAGTCTGGCTTAATGTACCCAATATTTCATGTATTACTCTGGGGGGTAGGGCATTCTGCAGACTCGCCCACTTTGGTGGAATGATCTCCCACTTCAAATAAGAAAAATCAATTGTCTTCATGTGTTTCTGAAATCAATCAAAACACATTTGTTTATGGTTTATTTGAGTAAGTAAGTATGTATTGTATTCATGTTATTTTTTTGTAAAGCGTTTTGAATATGCTTGTATAGAAAGGACGCTATATAAATGTATTATTATTATTATTATAATGGTATAAAAATGGTTTAATTGAATTAATTGTGAAATTCTATTCTGATGAGAATTGTGAGTTTTTGATTGTCATTGTTATTTTGAGCCCATTGTGCAATAACATGGATTGATTGATTCAAACATTTATTCAAGCACACTTTGATACAGGGTACAGATATATACAGGTATACAATATGATACATACAATGAAACAAAGATATTGATATATACATTAATTAATTACAAAAGTGGCTAACAATAGGAGTGCCACACAGGAAGTTAGAGTAGCTATTAACATGTGGCCTCCAGAACACAAAACACATAAACGAACACCCACACACCCCTCCCCCCCTCACACACAAATAATTAAAACAATGACTGTAACACAGTCATATTTAGATCAATTTTGGTAAAAATGTGATCAAATAAAAAGAGATACTACAAAATGGGAAACTGCATGAAAAGACCAATTTAAAAAAAAAATTATACAATGGCTCAAACTTAAAATACATATTGCACATCGAAACTTCAAAACCTTAGGTTTTCTGGTTAGAGTACCAGGCAGCTGGACAAGTGATTTGTCGAAACTTAACCTTTAGTACTAAAAGTAGCAAATAAATTAATTGAATTGAATTAATATTAACAGATGAGAAAAAGAAAAACCCCTGCAGATATTGATGACGAACTGGATGACCTCAGAAGAAAGCCTATTAAAAGGGTCACCGTAGATGAGAAGGATGAGGATGAGATGCCAGAAGAAGCAGAGAAGACAAAGACGAAGAAGGCCCCAGAGCAAGTGGTTCACCGCTTCCAGCTCAAGTCGAAACAAAGCTGACACCCAGGCTGAAGAAAAGAAAATGTTGTCGTCAACCCCAAAGTTTAAAGGACTTGTAAGTGTCGGTTATACATATTTTTTTGGAGAAATAAATGTAAAATTTTGTGGACAGATAATAAAATTAAAAATGTGAAATATGATGAATTTAATTGTTTACTTGTACAGTAGTATGCAATTTTTTTTGTTTTTGGTGGATTAGTGCGCAGGGCGCAGCATGGCCCCAACGTTGCAGGTTTTCTTAATCTCTCAGATACCGCCATAAATTATGGGTAATCATCCCCCAAAAGAATGAGCAGGATAAAAATGGTTTTGGAGACCCCAATGATGTTGCGAAGATGAATGCAGAGAGCCGAGTAGGCTTAAAAGTTCAGTAATGTATGTTGGAGCCATGCCGTTGAACGCCTTGAATGTGAGCAGTAGTGTTCGCACCGGGTCCAAAAATCGGACCGGGTACCCGCCCTGCATTACTAGTTGGGTATTCAACGTGCCGACAAGGCCTTTTAAAAAAGTTTCGCGGAAGTAGTATATGTGTTAAAATGTAACAGTGTACCTTGTAAAATCTTGTGATATTTCTTGTTTTTTTAATTGTATCTTTGATTTTGTAAATAGAAATTTAATACAAATGTTTATTGTCTCTTTTATATAATTCTTGTAAGTTTTAATTATTATTTTAAGATACAATATTGAAACAGGAACAGTCTGCAATTGATAATATCATGAAAATCTATACCAGGGTTGTATTTTCCGAACCGGGCAACAACACAATCAATCGGGTACCCGGATATTTTGGGTACCCGTGTAAACACTAGTGAGCAGGGTAATTTTATATTCCACACGCTGTTGCATGGGTGACTAGTAGATCATTTTGATCAAAGAGTGCCAGCTCTTTCTTGCGATTAATAGAAAATGTTCTCATATATACTTTGTCTTTTTCTGTTTTACAGAACAACAGCCCCCCAGGGGTGATGACTGCTGCAGACCTGAGAGAGGACAGGCACCGAGCCCAAATGAGACTGGAGGACATGAGGTCACAACTGTGGGAGGGGGAGGCAAAGCAAATCCCATCTGAGCCTGAAAAGAACAAGGAGCCTACAACAGGGGGTAGTGCTTTTCTGCCCACCAAACAGCTTCCTGCAGGAAATGTTGTAGAAGTGGATTCAAACAAAAGTGCAAAACCGGTCAAACAAGGATCAGGTTTGCTTGACTTTTTGAAAGCAGACACTGGAAAAAAATCTGATGGAGGTTCGACATTCCAATTATCCACTGCATCCCAAAAGAGTCCGCCCAAATCTGGTGGCTTTAATCTCTTACATGGGCCAGCAAGCTCTACTTTGGGAAGTCTGATGCCAACCGTTGGCTCAACTGTTGGCTCATCTACTGCAGCGTCAACAACAAGTGGAGGAACGTTTGCATTTTCTTCTTCAGCTCAAACTTCTACATCTAGCTCGGATAAAAGTTCGTTGCTATCATCGTTGGCTACAATGACCAAGCCTGCATCCTCACAACAATCAAGCTCACCATTCGGAGCTGCACCAACAAGTCAAACGCCGTCTGTTTCTCTGGCGTTTCCATTGTCTGTACCTGCTGCCTCTTCTCAATCATCGGAAACTAAAGGTCCTCCACCTCCCTTTAACTTTGGTGCAGCATTGACCGCACCAGCAGCCAAACAACAGATACCAGCAGCCACAAGTTCTCCAAGTAGTGTGCTGTTTCCAGCTGCTCTATCCATGAGCAGCACCCCTCCTTCATCTTCAACACCATCAAACTTATTTGCCATCCTGTCGTCAAACAATTCTGCAGTAAATACTTCAGCGACAAAAGTTACCCAATCAGGTTTCCCCTCTGGTGCAGGTGGCATCCTATCAGGACAACCATCAACGAATCCGTCAGTAATTACGTTTCCGTCTGTAGCATCCACGACACAAGCAGCAGGAAATCCTTTGCAATTTGCGGCCGTTTCAACTTCAGCTACCCCTAAGACTGACACGACAATTACCACCTCGGCGGTCAACCAGCCGGCATTTAACTTTCATGGTTCTGGTCTTAGCCAGAAGCCAGCTGTTGCAACACAAAATACCTCAGTTTTTGGTACATCAACATCTACAACCGCAAGTTTCCAGCCTGTAAGTTCAAGCTTCCCCAGCAAACAACAAGAATTTTCTTTCAGAACAGTTCCAGCTGAAGCAGGTGCAAGTAAAGAGCAGACATTTTCATTTGGGTCGACAGAGAGTATCCTGAATGAACCAAAGAAAGCTGGAGGGTTCAGTTTTATGGGTGCGTCATCCGCACCAACTAAAGATCAAACTAAAGCTGGAGGGTTCACCTTTGCACCAAGTGTACCAGCGGCAACAGATGCAAGCCAGGGTGTCATGTTTGGATCAGCAACAGCTCTGCAGTCAATGACAGCACCAGTGGTTACCAGTTTTAGCTTTGGAGCACCAGGAGTGATTGCAACTTCTACACCTAGTTTAACAGCACCAAATGCCTTCACGTTTGGGGCATCACAGCAGAAACAATCAGCTCCAGCATTCAATTTCAGCGCAGGTTCCGGTAGCACAAATAAGCTATTTGGCTCCAACACTTCTAAAAGCACAACATCAGCGAGCCCATTTTCATTTGGCGCTGCCGCATCATCGGTGAGCAATCCTCCTGTCTCATCAGTGTTTAATTTCAAAGCAAACACCCTGCAGTACCATCCTCGGCCAACAGCATGTCAGCACCATATCAGGCACCATCACCATCTTTTAATTTTGGCCAGTCAAATCCTCAACAGTCCACATCTGGATTTGGTTTTGGTGGAGCATCCAACCCAGCAACCCAAACCTTTGGCTTTGGGGCTCAAAACGCAACTACTGCCCCTAGTTCCAATCCAACAACCCAGACCTTTGGCTTTGGGGCTCAAAACGCAACTACTGCCCCTAGTTCCAATCCAACAACCCAAACCTTTGGCTTTGGGGCTCAAAACACAACTACTGCCCCTAGTTCCAATCCAACAACCCAAACCTTTGGCTTTGGGGCTCAAAACATTATTACTGCTTCTAGTTCCAAGCCAACAATCCAAACCTTTGGCTTTGGGGCTCAAAACACAACTGCTGCTCCTAGTTCCAAGCCAACAACCCAAACCTTTGGCTTTGGGGCTCAAAGCGCAACTACTGCTCCTAGTTCCAAGCCAACAAATCAAACCTTTGGCTTTGGGGCTCAAAGCGCAACTAACGCTCCTAGTTTTGGATCTACACCAGCCGCTAATCCATCAGCTTTTCAATTTGGTGCAGCATCACCGCAGCCTGCTCAATCTTCAGGATTTAATTTTGGTGGTTCAGTGTCTCCATCTTTTAACTTTGGTGAGACTTTTGACAATGTTTTTTCAATTAAAAACGAATGTGTATTGTGAGAAATTCTGTTTGAAGGGATAAGTTTAATCTTCAAGTACGAAGAATCCAAAGGAACAGATGACATGTGTTTGTTCTTTCCATGGTTTTGGTGTCATATCCAAACCAATTTAGCTTGTTTCTCAAGCTGTTAATAAAAATGCTGTATAATGACCAAATTTTAACTGATTTTGACACAATGTTTGCTATTCCTATTGCTTTTAATGTATTATTGAGGGTTATAAAAAGCTGCCCACAATTCTTTGCAAATATTATAATCAATTACCGTATTTAACGTATTAAACGCCACTGCTCTAATAAGAGCCCACCGAACATTTTGTGACTGATGACATAATTTATTTGATTAATTTGAAGACTTCAAATGAGTTTTGTTACATTATTTACTTTCTATTTTTGCATCTGATGCTCATGATGTTTTTGTAGTGGTTACTGTGTGGCTAATATAGACCAGCTCACAAAATGTAGTTCGTATAGCACACTGTATGCAGATACGGAGTATGGGCGCTTATTAGGAAGAAACTTTGGGCTGTAGAAGTCGTGTAATCTTATTTTCGTAAGCCCCCCGGCACTTATTATGTAAAATACAGTAGCTTGTTTCTTAACTGTCCATTTCTTGTGAAGGACAGGCACATAGCCAGACATTTTATAGGGGGTAGGGGGGAGCTGACCTCTATGAAAAATAATTTGAAGCAGAGCGACTGTGCCATATGAGATTATCTTATTTATATATTCTGTGCAGATCATTTAAAGGATGCCCCAAAATACATTCGGCAAGGGAGGGGGGGGGGGGGTAAGCCGCGGCTGCTAGTTCCCCCTTGACTAAATGCCTGGTGAAGGAGAAGTGTCCTCATTTAAATACTGTTTTGTTTACCACACAGGCGCAGGAGCTACGCCAGGTGACACCATGCAGTTTGGCGGTCAGGCGACCACACCTCCAAGGAACCCAGCGTTCTCCATTGGAAGCGGATCTGCTCCCAGGAAGACATTATCCGCAGCAAGGTTACGACACAAAGCAAGGACTGCTCGAAGATGATAACATTTTTCAGGGGTTGGGGGTGACGTATTAGGTCATGAAGAGCTGCCCACAATCCTTTGTAAATATTATAATTATTTGTTTTCTTTAAAAGCAGATCAAACCAAGACATTACACTCAATCCTCGCTACAAATTTTCAATCTTTTCACCCGCAAGAACATCCATTTCGGTGGGTATATCTTTTAGACTGCTAGAAGCAATTAAAAAACCACCACAGATATTTCAGTGATTTTATGCATCAGTTATTACACTCCCAATCATCCATATGTACAAAATAGAACTTATTGTGAAGGGCCAGATATTGTGGATTTGGCTACTGCAGGGCCAGGTTATGCATGTAATGCGGGGCTGAGGATTCATTTGGATGTTTAAAAGGATGTTTTAATCAGTAAGTTATAAACAATGGTAAGTTTGGGTGCATTAGACTGAAAATTTATAGCCAGAGTTATTCATCATCATAACAATTTTGTCCTTCTCTAAACAGTTTACTACTAATAGGAAATAATGGTGCTTTGCTTTTTTCATATTTGCATATGACAGGATAAATTAAGAGCTGGCAGCAGAAAAGTGACGGCATCTTTTTTTTTGAGTCTCAGGAATATTAGAACACACTTTTTATGCACTGAAAACCTTTGATACAAATGTTTAAATAAACCATATTTAATTCTATTAATGAGTAATTTTTTAATGAAATGAGTATCGAAAATTAGGCCTATGTTTTTTCAAACATTTTCTTGACTTTGCAAAAAAGATGCCCTCACTTTTCGTCCGAAAGCTCCTTTAAGTAATTAATTAATTAAGTAATTAATTAAATTAAGTAATTAATTAAAATAAGTAATTAATTAAATTTAATGGTCAATCGGAGTGCAGTAGCAGTAGCCCAGTGGTTAGGGCGTCGGTTTCGTTCAAAAGGTACCGGGATTGAATCTCAGCCAGGGCGCTGTTGTGTCCTTGGTAGCATGACCCATTTCCCATTTGCTCCAGTTCACCCAGTTGAAAATGAGTACCAGTTTTGGCTGGGGAGTTGACCTGCGATGGACTGGTGTCCCATCCAAGGGAGTCCAAGTACTCTCACCAATTAGCACCATGGAAACTGGGTATAAGCACTGGTTCTGTGAGCCTTCAAGGCTTGATAGGATTGAACTTAATGGTCAATCAGTAAGAGAACATAAGGAACAAAATGGAACAAAAAAAGTATTTTTGTAAAGGAGATAATTAAAGGAGACATAAGGTCTGGCTTTATCTTCATTTAATAATAGAAATGTGGTCAATCAGTAAGGAGAACAAAAGGAACAAAATGTTCAAGAAATCTCCTTTACGAAAAGTTATTTTTGTAAAGGAGATAATTAAAGGAGACATAAGGTCTGGCTTTATCTTCATTTAATGATAGAAATGTGGTCAATCAGTAAGGTCTATTTTGTAAAGGAGATAATTAAAGGAGACAAGGTCTGGCTTTATCCTCATTTAATGATAGAAATAATAATTCTAAGTCATATGAAAAAATTTCACATCCTATGAAACAATTGAGCATCATTTTCCAATTTATTAAAACATTAATTTTGCCAATATAAACTTACATGGGAGCAGCCATTTTGTTCATACGCCCTCTGAAAAATGATGTCATAAACCCAATACAGATTAGAATATTAATGTATTCTTATTTTCTATCTTCTAAGTAATAATTTTTCCTTTGCATGGGTCTATGCATTTGCATTTTTATTTGTATATGATAATAATGATTCAAAACCTTTGAACTTGTCAAAGCATTTTAAAAAGAAAATTTCAAAGAGAATTCAAAAGAAATACATAATGTGTGCTAGGACATAAGGCAACTTATCATGTCTTCATCGGCATGATTTCAACACAAAATTAGACAAAATGGCAGCGTGTCCATGTTACAACTTCAAAGTTGGATAACTTGAGAATAGAATAAGATTTTACGATGGTGTTTTTGGTAGTTGGTTTATTTTTTAATTCCCTATCATATATTAAGGTAGAATATTTGACTGTATGTCTCCTTTAAAGGATTGATTCAGAGGTCAAGCATGTCCATCTTGTGTGAAAGAGGACTATGAAAGGAACAAAATGGTGAAGAAAGCATTCAAAAATATTATTCCGTTAAAGGATTAGTTCAGAGGTCAAGCATGTCCGTCCATCTTGTATAAAAGAGGACTTCAAAAGAAACAAAATGGTGAAGAAAGCGTTCAAAAATATTAATTCGTTAAGGTGATATTTAAGTTTAAAGTTTGGTATTATTTGTGCACAAACGACTGAATTCAGACTAGTTGTGATGTCACAGTCTCAGATTCCTCAATATATTTATGTATTTAATCATATTTTGTCCTGCGATATTGTGGCTTCAAAACCATTGGGTATGTCAGGAAAGTAGTAAAACAAAACTAGTAATTTACCACCGGAAGAAAATTTGAGGGAAAATAATTCAAATAATACGAAAGTTAGATAATTTTCTTTAAAACACATTAACAATTCTTAAGATTGTGAAGAAGAGGGCGCCAATGTCCCATATTAGACTTACTACACCAGTCATTTCTACATAGATAAGACAGAACTTTAAACTTGAATATCTCTTTAACAAAAAAATATAATGAATTAGTTTATTCACCATTGTGTTTCTATTAATGTCCTTTTTCATATAAGATATTCTTGGTTGACCATGATTAAACTAATCCTTTAATTCAAAAGCTTGTACAGATTTGTTTAAAGTGACTGGTATTAGACTACAAGTGACATTACATCCTCACCTTCCTCAGAAGTCCTTGTTTATTTTGCTGGATATGTTTTGAGATTTTTTGCTTGCAACTATTGGATGTATTAGTTGGGGGAGGGTGAGGGTTAACTTTGACAATTGCGTTTGTTTTGTGGTCGCCAACTCAAAAAAACTGCCGACCATGTTCCCTCATTTTGAAAATATTTATCCCCAAAATTTTGAAGTTACTCGCCAGTACAAAAACCTGTTTAAATTCTAATTTTGAATGAAGACCCCCCCTCCTCCATTCTAGTGGTTTCCTGCATAAATAATTAAACTTCCATATTTTACTCGTTTTAAGTTCAAAAACGCATAAACCCTGACAAACTGACAAAGCAATTATCAAAGTAAAGCAAAAAATATGATTATTTTCCATCAGAAAAACTTTTTCTCACAAATTTCTTTGAAACTTCCTCAACTATATATCGTACACTTCTGTCACTACAACCCTTGATATCATACATAATTATATTGTATTGGCACTATGAAGCTAGTAGGGACAAAGTTCAGAAGTTACGGTGTAAAAATACGAGATTAATTTAAGGTTGCCAGTAATTTTGGGGCAGTAAAGATTAATTTCTGATTCATGATACCAGACTATTTTCAGTGCATTTCTTACTCAAACAAATTTTAATTTTGATTGCCAGGTGAGACATAAAGTGTTATTTCTGGCGAATAAAATCATGAATTTTTAAATGTTTGGTCTCCAAGATTCAAGTTTTCATCGCCATGGCGACATGAATTGTTGAGAGTTGGTGTGGGTAGAGGGTAAAAGTTAGTCTGGGAAGTAACTCTAATTCTCTATCCGCAATATTTTTTTTAATATTGGAAGTTCAAATTTATTTTCTTCTTTTTTAGTGTCCACACACTTAACAACTTTGATCCAATGATGAACACAGTTATGGGCTTTGACATTGTTCATTTTCAATAAAAGAAACAAATGAACCATATCTTAAGCCAATATGGGGCAGAGGGTGGTAGTGACCAAAAGGGGCATTATTAATAAGGTACCATATAGTACGAAGATTGAGGCACTTTGAATGTAAATTAGGGAGGAAATAATTTAAGTAGTGTAGCAATAGCGGGGAAGGGAGGGGGTACGTGACACTTGCCTCCACTTTTTTCAGAATTTGTATCTTTCGTATGGTGATTTTTTGCATCTTAGTATGATTTTGTGGTGCCCCCCCACTTTTGACTTTCCCCACATCTTTTGGCTTTCCCCACCACTTGAGACTTTCCTTACCACTTGACTCTCCCACTTTTAGTAGGCAAATCCTGCCCATGAGTGCAGCTTCATCTTTTTAGTGGGATCTGTAAGCAGCATGACAAGCAGGTACAGTAATTGGGGGTTTGTGAAATGGGGGCTGGCAAAAAGAAGCAAGGTGGGGGTAATGAGGTGCATGGTGAAGGACAACAGAGGCAGGAGAGCACCCCTCTCAAATAACAAGAGATCTGTTTAAGTCCGTTTTTACTTCTTTAGAGAAAGTTATTTTGTCTATACCACTCACTACTTAAAAGAAAAAAACCAAGTGAGCCAACTATCTACAACCTGTGTCATCAGTAAAGGTTATTTAAAAACCTGAATGTTTGAAATAATTCCTTTTTTTGAATTTCAATGTTTGATAAGATTAAGAAAGTGCTGCAATGTATGTATGCCATATATGAAAAGCCTACATTAAAATCATGTAATTCTGGAATTTGTTCCTAAATTTCATTTAATAAAACAAGTGTTTATTTACAAAATTTGGATTGGGGTAAGGTTAAGATGTTTGTATGGTTAAGAAATGGATGTCAGAATCACCTGAATGTTTTAAAGGAAAATTCCCATGTTTTTTCCTAACCTTTTATTAGAAAGAGAGAAAAAAAAAAAATAGAAACAATTTAGTACAAAAATCATGTTGATATATTATTCCTAACTGGATGTTCAAATTTTAAGGTTCACCTAAATTGCCAATAAATGAATAGGAAAAGGGTCAGTATGACATCACAGCAACACATTCTCCCACAAAGTTGATGTATTTTATTAAAATTTATCATCCTTTTTTTATTAGTAAAACCTGCTGGAAAAATAAATTGATGAAAGTTAGGTATTTATATACATAACCAATTATACCCTACTTCCAATAACTCTTCGAAAATTGTTTTTAATCATACAGAAACAACCAATTAACATTCAAAGAAATACATAAACATTTGCAGTGGAATTGCCTCTATGACATCAAACACGAATTTGTCATACTGTACAAAAACTTTAAAATGCAATTGGGAATCTTTAGAAATCCGAATCTCCTGAACGGAATATGATATCAACCTGATTTTTGTACCAAATTGGCTCTAAAAGTATCCTCTTTCAAATAAAATTTTAGAAAAACCATGGGAATATTCCTTTATAAAGGAATAATTCTGTGAATTTTCATACTTATTGGGACTATTTAGCAATTTTTAAATGAGCAACCATTTTTGCATACTTGCTATGACAATGTTTTTAATTGTGCAAATGCTAATGTTGTCAACATTTTTTTTCATGAAGCAAAATCTTCCTTAGGTGAAATGGTCCATCAATCATTCACAGTTAATGCACATTATTACAGTACCTCAGGCATTATGACACAGTTATTTTTATCACCAGTTTGAAAACAAACTTCTCCCACTAAGATACCTAACACAGATAACTGATTTAATCACAAAAGTGCCTTGATTATTCAGCTCTGGCTTTGTGTAATCTTATACACACAAATAGCCTTGGGCTACTTGGCTGTAGTATGCATGGGAATGGCAGATAAACAATCATTGTTTTAAGTGGAAAGACATTACACTGAACAGGAAGTCGGGTTGGTAATTGCCATACCTGAGTGTTCAGGATTAACTCTGGTGTCGGGTGCGGGTAGGCTTAAAAGAAAACTTTTCAGAATGTTGATCTGCATGGTGGTCGTGGCTTATGAATAAATATTATGGAACAAATATTTCATGATATGCAATGACATGGCAGTTAATACAATTTTGCAAATCAATCAGCATATGAAGAAGAAAAAAAGCATCAAAACCTCAAAACCTTTTGGTTCTGGATATTTATACTTCAGGACTATTAAACATTTTGTGGAAATTTTTTGTTGATATGTTTGTGTTTAGGAGTTATTGGATTTGAAAGATTGCACGAGTGCTGAAAGTGTGATGCTATAATATTATTAGGAGTGCTGAAAGTGTGATGTCATAATATTATTAGGAGTGCTGAAAGTGTGATGTCATAATATTATTAGGAGTGCTGAAAGTGATGTCATAATATCATTAGGAGTGCTGAAAGTGTGATGTCATAATATTATTAGGAGTGCAGAAAGTGTGATGTCATAATGTTATTAGGAGTGCTAAAAGTGATGTCATAATATTATTAGGAGTGCTAAAGTGATGTCATAATATTATTAGGAGTGCTAAAAGTGTGATGTCATAATATTGTTAGGAGTGCTAAAGTGTGATGTCATAATATTATTAGGAGTGCTGAAAGTGTGATGTCATAATATTATTAGGAGTGCTGAAAGTGTGATGTCATAATATTATTAGGAGTGCTGAAAGTGTGATGTCATAATATTATTAGGAGTGCTGAAAGTGATGTCATAATATCATTAGGAGTGCTGAAAGTGTGATGTCATAATATTATTAGGAGTGCAGAAAGTGTGATGTCATAATGTTATTAGGAGTGCTAAAAGTGATGTCATAATATTATTAGGAGTGCTAAAAGTGTGATGTCATAATATTATTAGGAGTGCTAAAAGTGTGATGTCATAATATTATTAGGAGTGCTGAAAATGTGATGTCATAATATTATTAGGAGTGCTGAAAGTGTGATGTCATAATATTATTAGGAGTGCTGAAAGTGTGATGTCATAATATTATTAGGAGTGCTGAAAATGTGATGTCATAATATTATTAGGAGTGCTGAAAGTGTGATGTCATAATATTATTAGGAGTGCTGAAAGTGATGTTATAATGTTATTAGGAGTGCTAAAAGTGATGTCATAATATTATTAGGAGTGCTAAAAGTGATGTCATAATATTATTAGGAGTGCTAAAAGTGTGATGTCATAATATTATTAGGAGTGCTAAAAGTGTGATGTCATAATATTATTAGGAGTGCTAAAAGTGTGATGTCATATTATTATGAGTGCTGAAAGTGTGATGCCATAATATTATTAGGAGTGCTGAAAGTGTGATGTCATAATATTATTAGGAGTGCTGAAAGTGTGATGTCATAATATTATTAGGAGTGCTAAAAGTGTGATGTCATAATATTATTAGGAGTGCTAAAGTGTGATGTCATAATATTATTAGAGTGCTGAAAGTGTGATGTCATAATATTATTAGGAGTGCTGAAAGTGTGATGTCATAATATTATAATTATGTATTTCACAAGGATTAATTTAATCACAAAATTAATTTCACAAATTGCAATGGTTGTGAGAATGTATCATGGTATTCTACTGTAGTATTCAAAGATATCAGTTGTCTGTTGTCAGCAATAGAGAAAATATTTTATTTTCAAAACAGCACCTAAGCACGGAAACTTGTTGAAAATGGCAACATTTTGTGGATTTTTAGATCTAAATATAACTTTTTACCTATGTGTAATTATTAAGCTTAAACCCTAAAACTATGGTATGTGAGTAACGGGTATCTCACATAACAGAGCTCTAGATTGGAATGTTGGTTTTTAATAGCATCTTCAATATGTTGTTTTGTCACATAATTTTCATGCAAAGTGATAAAATGACTGTTGGGTAAATTTTGGAGCAGCCAAAATAGAACTTTAGTAGGAATTTTATTTGTTTCTTTGATTGTATTAAGTGTTCTATATATAAAATACATTTCAGGTCAGTACTGCCTTAAAAATGTACGTTGCTGAAAAATGTCTTAAAGAGTAATTTCTATGTTATTTTGTTGTTTTTTGAAACTCAGTTTATTTTTTACTACTAATAATCTTTATTCTTATGAGAATGGCACTAGGTGCATACATATTTTCAATTTCACATGAAGCAATATCATTCCTTAGGGAAAAATGGTCCGTCATTCATTCACAGTTAATGTACATAATTACCTCAGGCATATGATACACAATTATTTTTATCACCAGTTTGAAAACAAACTTCTCCCACTAACATGGATGAATGATTTTAATCACCTAAGTGCCTTGATTATTTAGCTCTGGCTTTGTGTAATCTTATTCAAAATAGCCTTGGGCTACTTGACTGTGTGTGACTGCATGGTTGGCAAATGAACAGTCAATTGTTTGGAGTGGAAACACAATACACAGGCTGAACAGGAAGTCCGGTTGGTAATTGTCATACCTGACTTTTCAGGATTAACTCTGGTGTCTGGTGCGGGTAGGCTTAAAGAGAAACTTTTCAGCATGCAGAGCCTGGTCTTGACACTTCATTACAATTTTTGGCCCCAAAAATGAGATTTAAAGAAAAATTTTGAGGTTACAAATAAGTAACTTATACCAGATTAAATCATTATTTGGCTTTTATAGATCTAGGAATGTACAATAGGGATAAAGAAAGTCTTAAAATCCAGAATAATTAAATAAGGTTAAAAGTTTCAAGGTCACAACATGTTTGAAATTTCACCCTGATGATTAAAATGGCTGTAAAATAAAAATTGAAATGCCATCACCATTTTGAAATATGTTATTAATAATAGTGTATGCTATTAACCTGCAAAGTCTTAGACCATTCCATTGTGCTTCTCATGGTGAAATTTGTCCTTCAAATTAAAAGCCCGTTTATTGAAAAACTTAAAAATTAGGTTAAGTTAAAATTTCAACATTAAGGCTAACCCTGGGGGATCTGTCATTTTTTAATTCTACACCTAAAAAAAAAGCCTGGTACCAACTTTTAGAGCTATAGCATGTACAGGCAAAAAGTTATATGTAATTTTGTAATTGATACATAATCAAAATGGCTGGCGTTTCCACAAAAATAGGCCAAAAATGGGCTGACTATGAGTGACCATATCTCACAAACCATAAAAGATATGAAGGTAAAATTTTGGGAGTGTTTCTAGCTACATGATTTGCAACAAATGTGTCAAATTTGCAACAAATGTGTCAAATTTGCAACAAATGTGTCAAATTTGCAACAAATGTGTCACTTTGCAACAAATGTGTCAATTTACAACAAATGTGTCAATTTGCAACAAATGTGTCAATTTGTAGCAAATGTGTCAATTTGCGACAAATGTGTCAATTTGCAACAAATGTGTCAATTTGCGACAAATTGTCAATTTGCAACAAATGTGAGATGGTGGGTGTCATGCCCTTGTTGAATTGACATGGAATGACCCCTGTGTTATGACACTTGTTGAATTGACATGTAATGACCCCTATGTTATAACACTTGTTGAATTGACATGGAATGACCCCTATGTTATGACACTTGTTGAATTGACATGGAATGACCCCTATGTTATGACACTTGTTGAATTGACATGGAATGACCCCTATGTTATGACACTTGTTGAATTGACATGGAATGAACCCTATGTTATGACACTTGTTGAATTGACATGGAATGACCCCTATGTTATGACACTTGTTACATTGACATGGAATGACCCCTATGTTATGACACTTGTTACATTGACATGGAATGACCCCTGTTATGACACTTGTTGAATTGACATGGAATGACCTCTATGTTATGGCACTTGTTGAATTGACATGGAATGACCCCTATGTTATGACACTTGTTAAATTGACATGGAATGACCCCTATGTTATGACACTTGTTGAATTGACATGAAATGACCTCTATGTTTTGACTTGTTGAATTGACATGGAATGAACCCTATGTTATGACACTTGTTGAATTGACATGGAATGACCCCTATGTTATGGCACTTGTTGAATTGACATGAATTGACCCCTATGTTATGACACTTGTTACATTGACATGGAATGACCCCTATGTTATGACACTTGTAGAATTGACATGGAATGATCCCTGTTATGACACTTGTTGAATTGACATGGAATGACCCCTATGTTATGACACTTGTTGAATTGACATGGAATGACCCCTATGTTATGGCACTTGTTGAATTGACATGGAATGACCCCTATGTTATGACACTTGTTAAATTGACACGAAATGACCCCTATGTTATGACAGTTGTTGAATTGACATGGACTAAACCCTATGTTATGACACTTGTTGAATTGACATGAAATGACCCCTGTTATGACACTTGTTGAACTGACATGGAATGACCCCCATGTTATTCAATTTCATTTGCATTCTACTTCAAAAGCTTTTTAAAAATATACAATAAAACAATATAAATCTTAGATATTAAATACCAAACTATATTTCTATAACTATATTAATTATATTTATATCAATATCACCCATCTTACATCAATGATGGTGTGCTGCATCCTTATCTGTACCACTTTTCCATGAGTTGAAAGAACACTTTTACTGATAACAGGTGGGCTATAGACCTTTTCAAACTGAGTTTAGCCAAACATTTCTTCCGTACTTCAACCAATCAACTGCTGGGGGAATTTTCCCTTTGCCACCCAATCAATCAAGAGCAGTTTTGGAGAGAGAAAAATGGTAAGAAACAATGTGCGTGTATTACCTTGATATATAACACACGTATGGTAAGTGCATTTAAAAGCTTTTTATTCTTATACACTGTCCCATACTGTGCATGAATTGTGCAGACGGCCAAGATTCTTCCAGTATTTGATTAGACAAAAGGTCCTTCCACCCCCCCCTTCCTCCCTATTGTACACCATTGATCCATAAAGGACACATTAATTTATTCCATGTGACATTATTTTGATTGGTTTTCCAAAAATTGCTGATTACAATATAAAAAGGTTAATAGGGGACTTCTATCCCCATGTCTGGGAATTTTTGTCATTCAGTTCATCAGACATCCAACAAACTTTTAAATTATTAGCGGTCAAAAGTGTGAGATCTGATAAAGGTATTTTATCAGAAAAGGCAATTCCATTTGCTTGGTTGAATGTCCCTCGGCTACCACCATAAAAACAGCCTTAAAGGTATATGGGCAATTAGAGATTATTTGAGAACCAACTTTCAATTCTGAACAGTTTTTAAATTGTAGCAGTGGCATTAATAGTTTTAAGGTATGACAGGTCAAAGTTTATACAAAGGTCAAAGTTTATACAAAATTTCTGCATGCACAAAATGAAAGTAAAACACAGCTAACATTCTATAAAGTAATTCTATACATTCTTTTCCAAATATCAAAACGACTACTAAATCTGGGTCAATGTTACAATAATGCCCAATTTCCTGTTCACTGTAGCCAACTTCTTCCATTGAAAGCATTTGCAGGATGGATTGAAAATAAAAAGTTAGCATAAGCAATTTTCTAGTCGAGTAGCCCAAGATGTGTGTATAAGATTACAGAAGCCAGTGCTGAGTAATCAGGGCACTTTTGTGATTGAAATCACTAATCCTTGTTAGGTGTCTTGGTGGGAGAAATTTGTTTGCAAACTGGTAATAAAAATAGCTATGCCTGAGGTGATGTGTATATTAACTGAATGATTGACGGACCATTTCTCCTAAGGAAAGATATTGCTTCATGAATGGTCAATTTCAAACCGATTTTGATGTGACTTTTTGCTGGTTCTATGTTTTTAGTACAAGTACACTTTAAGCTGTTTACATTGCTACATGTGCATATATCTTTAAGGTTCAAAGAAAATTTCTCAAAACTGAAGAAAGTTCAAAAAAGGTTTTGATGAAATTTTAACTGAAAAAAATGTAATTGTTATAAAAATTGAAAGAAAATTAAAAAGTTCAAATTTTTCCCAAAATGATAGAAATTGCTTCGAAATTGAAGAGAAATTCCCCCAAAATAAGGAAATTGCACAAAAATTGGGAGAAAATCGAAGCAAATGTCACGAAAATAATAATATTTTACGAAAATTGAAGGAAATTTCACTAAAATTGATAGAAACTTCTCGAAAATGGAAGATAAATTCCTGAAAATGAAGGAAATTGCACAAAAATTAAAGCAAACTTCAAATTGAAAAACTTGAAAAATTGATAATGAAAGAAATTTTATGAAAATTGAAACTAAATATGAAATTTCCTGAAAATGAAGATTTCAGAAGAAAAAAATCAAATGTCATGCAAATAAGGATTTTTACTTACACTTTCATTTTTGTGGGGCCAAAATGGATACCCCGCCCCTTTTAAAAATTGGTGGGGGTCATCCTTAATGAAGGAAATTCCTATGCTCCGTGTTCCAGACTTTAGTGAAAGAGATGCCAAAACGACTGTCTCCCAGAGAGTATTTGAAAAACTCTCTAAGCATGTAGTAGTTTGGATGATCAAAGACTATTGAGTACAATTCAACACACTCAGATTGGTACTGTGGGCCGCACGTTTAAAAAGTGCAAATCTTTTAGAACTGGAGAAATGTTTCTTGGTGAGTATTGAATGGCCAGAAAATTTAAAAGGTCATCAGCTTAGTTTGCTGATTAGATGAAGAGCCAAAGTTGTCCGAAACTTGCCCAAAAGTCTCCTAACAATTTTGTCAGAACATGACATCAAAGAAGTGTCTTCCCCACTATGTTTCTTTAAAAGGACAAAGTCAAATATTCTAACCTAATATATGAAAGGGAATTAAAAAATAAACCAATGACCAAACACCCCATCAGAAAATCTGTTTCAATTCTGTTTGAAATTGTAACATGGACGCTGCCATTTTGTCTTGAAATCGTGCTACTGATGGCATAATTTGCCTATGTGCTACTGTAGTACTGTTACTGTAGCACTCATAATGTATTTCTTTAGAATTCTTTTTAAAACTTTCTTTCCAAAATGCTTTGACATGAAGTTCTAAGGGCTTGAACCATTAATACTAAATACAAATAAAAATTCATAGACCAATGCAAAAAGAATTATTATTTCTCAGAAGTTATACAATTTGAAATAGATTATAAAGAAATACTTATTCTTATCTCTCCTGGGTGTATAACATACTTTTAAAAGGGATATAAACAAAATGGCCTCTCCCATGTAAGTTAATATTGATCTTAATACATATTTATGTTTTGATCAATTAGAAAATTTATGATCATTTGTTTTGTACGATGTGAAATTTCTTCAGATAATAATAATAATAATAGCTGGAGTGCTTATAAAGATGTGAAATTTCTTCAGATGACATAATTATTATTTCTATCATATTAAATGAGGCAAAAGCCAGACTTTGTCTTGTTTAATTGTCCTCTGTCATATTGAATATAAATATCAGATCACGGGAACATTCCTTTAATCAAGACAAATTCCCTCAACATTATACGTGCATAAATTTGTACAAAAAGTGATCCCATAGTGATAAAGAAGAAATAATACAGACAATATTTCAGTAATGTTCTAACTCTCTTCTACTAATCCAATTGATGGCATCATTAGGAATTTTTGACCTTTGACCCCTTTAACCCGACACCCCCGATTTTCTCAAAATCAGTGGTAATCCACACCATTCAACCTGAGAGACTCTTCACAATTCATTGACTAGCATCCAGCTATTGTTACACCATACACAACACATGGGTAATCTATACCTTCTCAACTGACAACATCTTCATAGTCTATTCACGGTTCACTTGTTAGCAACCAGCTACTGTTACATTGTACACGATACATTCATCTTGGGCTCAAGTCACATAACTGCTGTTCAGTGATGCGAATCAGATTAGTCCTTGGCGGGCCTAAATAAAAATATACATTATATGCTTGGGAGGACTTTGTGCACAACCCATGAATGATTGATGGACCATTCCTCGTAAGGATAGTTATTTCATTATGTGAGGTAACGTAAAGTATGTTTTACCCTGTACATCTCTAATTGGGTAATCAGCAGCTTGGTTCAAAAATTCACAGGTCATGTGACATGCACATTCAATCCTCCCCTCAATGGCCTTAGAAGGTTCTTAAAGGAGAACTTCAGGGGTCAAGCAAAATATCAAACGAGGACTTCAAAATAAACAAAATGACGAAAAAACTACTCCAATATCTTATTCCGTTATGGAGATATTTAAATGTAAAAATCAAGCCTTAGATGTGTAGAAGTGACTAGTGTAGTAAGTCTACCATAGAGGGAGTTCCTCACATTCTTTACTATTGTTGATGTATTTTATAGAAATTGAACTTTTATAATTATTTTCCTGCAGACTTTCTTCAAAGTGCTGGCAAATTATAATTATCCCTAATTACTAGATATTCTTTTAGTATACTTTCCTGACATATCCAATGGTTTTTAAACCACAAAATCTCAGGAAAAATATGATAGACTACATAAAAACTTTGAGGAATCTGAGGTTGTGTTGTCACAACTAGTCTGATTTCAGCCATTTGTACACAATTGATAGAGATATTTTAAACTCAAATATCTCCCCAATGGAAGACAAATTTTGAATGCTTTCTACACCATTTTGTTTCCTTTGAATTCCTCTTTTGTTTGATATGAATTTTCTTGACCATTAAAGTAATCTTTAATAACACTGTCATTTTAAAACTTGGTAAATTTAAACCAATCACCACACTGTATTTTAAATTCAAGATAAAAACAGATTATCTGCACCAACCTGACCACCATTCAACCTATCCGAAATCTGTTACAGTCATAGTTTTATAGTACTACGCTGATGAGCCTTTGAATGCTCAACATACAGCTTAGGAGAACTGTTTGCATTGAAAAGCATACAAGTTTTATTATATTGGAACCTGTAATACTCTGTAAAAATTTCAAATGCTTAACAGATCAGTCATTACTTGTGCTGCTTCTTAAAATTTCAAACAGTCAGACCCAATCTGATATATAAGCAGGTCAGGTCAGACTTTCCCCCTTTATTTTCTTTATTCTGAAAACCACAAGTAATAAGGATCAAATTTTCCTTATGGCTCCATTGTATTTGTTCTCCTGTTGGTTCTGAGTTGTTGTGGAAGTTGGTGTTGAGTATCATAATAGCAATAGATGGAGTCCTGCTTGTGTGGTTGAATGGTTATTTTAATTAAGATAAAGTGGTCTTACTATTTGCTACATTAAGTTTGTGTTTATGATTTGCTGGAACAAATTTTTATGGAGAAGGATAAGTCATGGTTAGGAACACTCTAGGCATTCAAAAGCCGAAAGTTGCATAATTTGTAACAAAATTGCATTAACACATTTAAATGTAACCACACTAAAGCCCAACAGATTTAATTGTAATCTTAACGGATTTCGGATTGGGTGTTAAATCATAAAACCCACAAATTCCCATATGTACTGTGTACGCCATGCATAAATCACCAAATAAACTAGACTACAGCCTTGATGACTTTAAAAACACTTTCTTCTCTTCCAATGGAATCACTTTGTAGGGATTAAGGATGCCTTTAGGGTCCATGGAATTTTTCAACATTCTCATCACCTGTACAGCTTCTTGGGATTTGCTATAGTAAATCTTATCACGGCGCTGAATTCCCAGTCCATGTTCAGAACTTATGCTTCCAGAGTATTTAGCAATCCATTCATATAAGAAATTTTCTACTTTTTCTTGGATGGCAGAATCGAGTTCAGGAGTGACAATATTTAATGGATATCGCCCTCTGCAATGTGGCCGTAGCCGACGATTACAGGCTGCTTCGGTTTCACAATTTCTTTCATATCCTTGACGATATCGAAGAAGTGCTCGTGAGGTACGCTCACGTCGTATTTGTAGCATTTTCCTTCCTTCTTCAAAGCTATGGCAATGTCGCAGCGATATCCCCAAAAATTCTGTTAAAAAAAAAACGAACATATTAACATCATGTTTTTGGCAAGATAAATACTGAACTTGGAGATCTGATCAAATAAAATTCTGAACATTAATCCATGAGAACTCTTTGGTCAACTCTAAACTGACCATGTAGAAGATTCCTCAGGCATTATGGGTAAGTTAAAATAACAAGTTTGAAGGCCTATTTGGGATGGTAATTATCCCTTGTTTCCTTGGTGAAATATGATGATAGAACTTTGACTCCCCTGTTGACTTCACTCCCTGGATAGAACACCAGTCAATAGCAGACTGACTCCCCAGGAAAGGATAGAACACCAGTCAATAGCAGACCTAACTCCCCAAGAAAGGATAGAACACCAGTCAATAGCAGACCTAACTTCCCAGGAAAGGATAGAACACCAGTCAATAGCAGACCTAACTTCCCAGGAAAGGATAGAACACCAGTCAATAGCAGACTGACTCTTCAGGAAAGGATAGAAGACCAGTCAATAGCAGACTGACTCTTCAGGAAAAGAATGAACACCAGTCAATAGCAGACTGACTCCCCAGGAAAGGATAGAACACCAGTCAATAGCAGACTGACTCTCCAGGAGAGGATAGAACACCAGTCAATAGCAGACTGACTCTCCAGGAGAGGATAGAACACCAGTCAATAGCAGACTGACTCCCCAGGAAAGGATAGAACACCAGTCAATAGCAGACTGACTCCCCAGGAAAGGATAGAACACCAGTCAATAGCAGACTTAACTCCCCAGGAAAGAATAGAACACCAGTCAATAGCAGACTGACTCCCCAGGAAAGAATAGAACACCAGTCAATAGCAGACTGACTCCCCAGGAAAGGATAGAACACCAGTCAATAGCAGACTTAACTCCCCAGGAAAGGATAGAACACCAGTCAATAGCAGACTTAACTCCCCAGAAAAGGATATAACACCAGTCAATAGCAGACTGACTCCCCAGGAAAGAATAGAACACCAGTCAATAGCAGACTGACTCCCCAGGAAAGGATAGAACACCAGTCAATAGCAGACTTAACTCCCCAGGAAAGGATAGAACACCAGTCAATAGCAGACTGACTCCCCAGGAAAGAATAGAACACCAGTCAATAGCAGACTGACTCCCCAGGAAAGGATAGAACACCAGTCAATAGCAGACTGACTCCCCAGGAAAGGATAGAACACCAGTCAATAGCAGACTGACTCCCCAGGAAAGGATAGAAGACCAGTCAATAGCAGACTGACTCCCCAGGAAAGGATAGAACACCAGTCAATAGCAGACTGACTCTCCAGGAAAGGATAGAACACCAGTCAATAGCAGACTTAACTCCCCAGGAAAGGATAGAACACCAGTCAATAGCAGACTGACTCCCCAGGAAAGGATAGAACACCAGTCAATAGCAGACTGACTCTTCAGGAAAGGATAAAACACCAGTCAATAGCAGACTGACTCCCCAGGAAAGGATAGAACACCAGTCAATAGCAGACTGACTTCCCAGGAAAGGATAGAACACCAGTCAATAGCAGACTGACTCTTCAGGAAAGGATAGAACACCAGTCAATAGCAGACTGACTCCCCAGGAACGGAAAGAACACCAGTCAATAGCAGACTGACTCCCCAGGAAAGGATAGAACACCAGTCAATAGCAGACTTTACCTCCCAGAAAAGGATAGAACACCAGTCAATAGCAGACTTAACTCCCCAGGAAAGGATAGAACTTCAGTCAATAGCAAACTTAACTCCCCAGGAAAGGATAGAAGACCAGTCAATAGCAGACTGACTCCCCAGGAACGGAAAGAACACCAGTCAATAGCAGACTGACTCCCCAGGAACGGAAAGAACACCAGTCAATAGCAGACTGACTCCCCAGGAAAGGATAGAACACCAGTCAATAGCAGACTTACCTCCCCAGAAAAGGATAGAACACCAGTCAATAGCAGACTTAACTCCCCAGGAAAGGATAGAACTTCAGTCAATAGCAAACTTAACTCCCCAGGAAAGGATAGAAGACCAGTCAATAGCAGACTGACTCCCAGGAAAGGATAGAACACCAGTCAATAGCAGACTGATTCCCCAGGAAAGGATAGAAGACCAGTCAATAGCAGAGTGTCTTCCCAGGAAAGGATAAAACACCAGTCAATAGCAGACTGACTCCCCACGAAGTTGGTTTACAGCCAAGTGGACCCCAGAATTGGAAATAGAAGTTTCAAGAACACTTTGTCGAACCCAGAATCGAACCCAGGACTTTCAATTCAAAGAATGAGTCTCACACTTCAAACAACTCTTCCTCATCAAACTATCAATATTTACACACAAATGGATGAACATGCAATTGATCCTCTTTTTACAATCCTCAAACAAAATAGTTCAGTTAAGCTAACAGCATTCACCATTCAATTGAGGCTGATGCCTTCCGAATAGTACTACAAATTTATAAAATTCTTTATCCATTTAAGTCAAATACCCCAATCTACCTTATCAGTCTATCCACTTCCTAAAAGATTATCAGACTAAACACTAATTCTACATTTAACTCAAGTCACATGTTTTTTTCATGGGTTAGGGAGGAGGTAAACAGCATAAGAAGAGTCACCTCTCACGACCTGGAAAAAAAGGCAAGGTTCTGGTGGTAATAACCATGGGAACAGCAGGAATTTCGCGGAAAGAAATATTTTTTCCATAATTTTGTTTTGAGTAAACAACAGTACATGTGATGAAAGGTAAGGTTTCTACCATAATGTTCTGGGTACATTGGTCTACTAACGTCCCCCCACATTATTAGGCGATGAATAGTACATTAGATTGCGAATTAGGGAGCATATGTGGTAAAGTGTGAGCATATAAAGATGTATTTATATCACATTAATATTATTTCTGTCATAATTTTTTGAGAGAAGATTTTTGACACCTTTATTTAAAACTGCCTTCCCAGGAGGTATAAGAACCCCCACAATTTTCCAATTTGAAGCAGAAAACTTTCATTTGCCCCCTTCAAGATCGCTTTGCCCCCCAGAAAAATCTAAAAAGTAATATATTTTGTACAACTTATAGACTTTGCCCCATACATGGATCTTTAGCGCATGTTTGGTTTGTTGATGTTTAACGGCACTGCGACAGTCAGAGTCAAATGTGCCAAGAGGGTGTTAATAAATTATGGTGTAAGATTTAAGATAGTGAGGAAAGGAAGGTTTGTAAGGGAGAAAAGGGGGAAAACAAGAAGAGAAAAAAGAAAGTAAGGTTATGTGTAAAAAGCAGGAAAGGGGGGAGGGAGAAGTTAAATGTGGTGGAAGAGGTTGTTGTTGCAGAGGAAGTTGATGATGTTTGAGAAAGAATTATTTTCGAAAAGGTCCGAGATTGAGGATAGTGGAAAGAGAAGAGAACTGGTATAAGGGACAGGTTCGAAGATATGCTTGATGGAGAGATCAGTGTTACAAGTGGGGCAGAGAGGGGTAGGGGAGATGGATAAGAGATGGAAGTGAGTAAGAGAGGAGTGGCCGAGGCGGATGTGGATGACAGCGATGTCTTCCCTGCGGTTGCGACTATGCAGAGGGGTCTTGGTCCCGACTTTGCATTTGATGGTGTGGAGTTCCTTACTAGTTTCGTGATTCCAGGAGTGTTGCCAGGTTTTTTTATTTAGTTGGAGATAGAGAGATGGAGGTCTGAGTGTGGAAAAGGAAAAGGAGAGGCGATGTTTGACAGAGCTTTGTTGGCGGCTCCGTCGGCTCTCTCGTTTCCAGGGATGCTGACATAGCTGGGAATCCAGAAGAAGATAATATTCTTTCCAAAGGAGGAGAGATTGTGGAGTTTGTTGAGGATTTGTAGAATGAGAGGGTTAGGCCAGAGCATGTTGAGGATGCTAGTGAGGATGGATTTAGAGTCAAGAAGATGACAAAACGGGGGGCGGAAAGAGAGTTCTATGAAGTTTAAGGCTAGGAGGATGGCTTTCGCCTCTGCAGAGTAGATAGAGGTGCCATCAGGCAGCCTTGAGGAGAGGGTGAGGCTGGGACAGGCAGCAGCGGCTGCAGAAGAGCCTTCCCGTGTGGAGCCGCTGGTGAAGAGGAAGGAGTAGTCGTGGAAATGTCTACTGATTTGGAGTGAAAGAAAGCTGGGTTGTGAAGAGCTTTCGTAAAGGAGGAAAGACCAAGGTACCACACCTTGGGGAGAGTGGGGGGGGGGGGGGTGTATAGTCCAGGTAGGTGTAGGTGGCATGGTGTATCTGGCGATCGAGAAAATGTTAATGTTGGCTTCGAAAAGTGGGAGTGCATCAGTATCCCGAAAGGTGGGGGGATACGTTTGTTGAGATTAAAGAGGTTGGTGAAGGAGGGTGAACGGATGGAATGGAAGCCAGGGTTACGTGGATCAGTGAGGATGCGGAGAGCTAAGAAAAGGCCGGCCTTTAAGGCATGTATAACCATTTCTGACAGGGATTTGGCTACTCTGCATCCATGATGTCAATTTTTCCACAAAATGTTATGATTTTTTATTATTTGTTTCTTTTTTGATGCTATTTGATCATAATTATTTTTATGATTTTATGCCCGTCTGGGAAGCCTGTTCGTTGTTTACCTTCTTTACGATGCACTTTCAAACGAGATGAGATTTTCAAATTACTTATTCTTGATTAGAAATTCTTACCGTTATTTCATCTGGTTCCCTTACTGTGATCCCCTCAATGATATTCCCCGCTCCCTTCACCTCATCCAGGAAGGTCTGGAGCTTTTCATTGTTGTGCTTGGCGTTGGAGCCTGCGGTGCCGAGCAGCATATAACAGCTAGAGGACTTAGAGAATGGGTTCGGCTTCTTCAGGTGCTTCGTTAACAGCTAAACAAACAGAAAAATGAATTCGTGAATATTGTAGCATTGAATATCTCCTTAGCAGAAGAAGGTAATGATTTTTCTTCACCATTTTGTTTCTTAAAGTCCTCTTTAAAATAAGATGAACTTGCTTGACCACTGAACTAATCCTTCAAGGAATATTCCTGGAATTTTTTAAGCAAATCTACTATTCTAAAGAAATAAATTGGTGAAACAAATATTTAGTTGTGTGATGTCACAGCTGCACTTTTAAGACAATTTTATGCCTTTCTTTGCAAATCAGTTACCATCCTTCTTAAATTATCAAATGAGATTTTGTTAGATTAGACAATTTGTGTGTATTTTTTTTCTTCAAATTAATTGCCTCCTCCTAAATTACTGGAATAAATTTGTATTTGTTTATTGAGATGGGAATAAGATGCACTTAAATAGAACATGCTTTGCCTATCTGTTAATTTACTTACTAATTTAAAAATTTATTTTTACAAAAATACATTTTAAAAAATGGTCAATTGTGACATCACACTGAATACTGCAACAATCATTTCATTCTTTGAAATGCAATAACTCCTGTACAAAATAAGATATCCACATGGTTTTTTAGAACCGTGCCAGGTAGGTTCTTTAATTTTGCTCTGTCATAAATATATGCACATTGTAATGGGATAATATGTACTGTATTCATAATTGAATTAGAAGGTAACTTTCAAAGATAGGAAGTCACCAGAGTTTATGTCATTGGTATTAAGTTGTTTTGGCTAGGCCGTTGGGTTTTGATTGATGCCTTGAATGCCAGTGTCTTTGCCAGTGTAGCTTCGCATACAGAGTTTGCTTTACCAGTAGCGCATATAAACAGCCGCTGGATTTAAAGGTTTTACTTGTTTCATACTTGTTACTTAGTTATTGCTTGATCTTTGTCCAGCTCTGCCAGTGCCTGAAATAATCTTATCTCTAAAATTGGAAATAATACATCTTAACATTTTGACATATTATTTACTTTGACAATTTGTAGAAGGAATATCTGCCGTGTCCAGCTGTTTTCAGATCCAGTTCTTGCATGACCCATAAAAACCAGACTTTAAATCCTATAATTCATCAGGAAGAAGGAAAACTTTGGAAATACCTTCGTTACCAGCATGATTATTCAAAACAAATGTGTCTGAAAATAACCATTGTTCAAGCCTATCACAGCTGGCAAACCAGTTGGGACACCCACACGGAAAACAAACTCCACAACATCCAACCCACCATTCTCGCTAACCCACAATCTCTCCCATAAAGATAAAGACTACATCACCTGCCTTAGAATAGACCACACCCCACTTTTCTCACTCTCAACTACTTAACGGCTCCCCCTCACCTGCAAGAACTGCCAAGAGACTCTCACTATCAGAACTCTATATTCACCTCTGACATAATTCCAATTTCTCTGGCAGAGTTTTGACCATCGGTATCGCAGTGCTGTTAAACCTCACCAATCAAACAAACTGTGATACAATTTAATGAATGAAAATACAAATACAAACCTTCATGCAGGTATCATCAAACACCTCTACAGCTGACAAAATTTCTGACAGACTCTGTTTGGCTTTGTGGAGTATCGTTAAAGAGTCATTTAAGGTTGGGCAAGCTGTTAAGACACAAGAAATAAAATATAAATGTAAGCATTTCACAAACTACATGGTGATATGTGAATGATGCATACACCTGTCCTATTCAAGTCACACCAATTTTAAGTTCAGCCAATCAAAAGTCACAACACCTTAAGCCAAATCATAAGTCGCACCCATTAAAGTCACAATTGGAAGTCACACCAATTCAAAGTCACATCAATTGTAGGTGTCAAATATAAGTTAAAACAAGTTCAGCCAATCAAAAGTTACAACACCGTAAGCCAAATCATAAATCACATCAATTGAAGTCACAATTGAAAGTCACACCAATAGTAAGTCACATCAATTGTAGGTGTCAAATATAAGTCACAACAAGCTCAGTCAATCAAAAGTTCCATTTAATTGTATGTAACATTTATCGTAAATCAAGTCAATTGTATCCCACATCGCTCTTAAGTCTAATCACAGCACGTCAAGTCAATTGTATGCCACATCAATTGTAACTTCAGTCAGTTGTAAGTCGCATTAATTAAAAGTCACATAATTGTTAGTCCATTTAATGGCCCGGGAAGTTAAGTCTCATGTACTGTTGCCTATTAAATCAAGTTTAAGTTATATGAGGCCTAGTTAAAAATACATCTACATGTATAAAATTCCAGCCAATTGCATTGTAGGCCAACTCTATCATTAGTAATTTTCAAAGCCCATTGTAATTCTAATTAATTATAAGTCTACTCATATGCGAGTCCAATTGCATATCCACATAATTGTACATTAGGTCAATTGTAAATCCAAAAGAAATTTGTTAGTTTGATCAACCCCTAATTTAATCAATCAATTTAAAGGAGACATAAAGTCTCAGTGATATGTTCCTTATCTCATACGATAGAAGTAAAAATAAGCAATTTTTCTGACCAAGTTTCATACCTCCTGAAGCAATCTGAAATAATTTTTGTAATTATTAAAAACTTTAATGCTACTACTATGGGAGCTGTCATTTTGATGCAGAAAATGATGTCATCAACCCAACAGCATGCTGGAATGCTTGGTATTTCTTTATCATACATCTTAAGTTTTCTAGTTTGTTTGTTTGTTTGATGAGGGCTTAACCGCACCACAACAACGAGGGTCAAATTGTACCTGAGAGGTCAGATCATTCTAGAGGCAGGAAGGAAAGGAAACAGGGGGAGAATCAGAGAAATTCAAGAACAAAAGTCAGAAAGCTGTGATCGAGAGAGGAGGTGCATGGTGAAACAAAAACAAAGTAGAGAGGGAGTGGAAGAGGAGAATTAAGTATGGTTGTTGAGGGAAGCATGATGAAGGAAGGAGATAATTTTATCCAGAGGATTTTTCGGAAGAACTCAGCAATTAAGTTGTGGGGAGCGAGGGAAGCTCTGGAAAGGTTGTACAGGGTGCAAGCAAGGAGAACATGATGGATTGTGAGGGTGCAGTGGCAATTGTTACAGAGGGGTTGGGGGGAACCAACAAGGAGGTGGGAGTGAGTAAGGTGGTTGTGACCAATTCTAGGACGGGTCATATGCATGTTGTCGATACGAGAAAAGTTGTTGATGGTGGTTTTGATCGGAATTGTGGGCTGGATGACATGGAGTTTGTTTTCAATTTGGGACTTCCATGAGGTTTGCCAGCGGTCACAAACAAGGGAAGCGATAAGCGGTTTGATGTCAGAGAGGGTTTTGGGAAAAGGGGTAGGGAGGAGGTTGAGGGCAAGCTTAGCGGCTGCATCAGCCCTGTCATTGCCAGGGATGCCAACATGGCTGGGTATCCAAAAGAAAAGAATTCTTTTCCTGCAGAGAGTGGGAGAAAGGAGTTTCCGGAGGAGGAGGTGGCAAGTGAGGTTATCCCATTAAAGATTGAGTAAAGAGGTAAGAACAGCCTTTGAGTCGGAGAAAATGGCAAAGTGGCTGAGAGGAGAGTACTCAATAAAGTTGAGGGCAAGGAATAAAGGCACTGCTTAAAACTTTGGCCTGCAATTTTGAAGCAACAAATTAACCACATTATTCCACAAGATTAACTTTGCATCATAACATTGAGATATAAATAGTTCTATGCTCATAGTTCACTTCACCTTTCCCCAGCAGCAAAGACAAACAATGCCAGCATTGATTACAGTTACTGCTTATATTACAAAGGGTTGCCATTATATTCAGTTGTGTGTCACTAAAAATACCATGTAACACAAGTGGGAGTAGTTGACACAACTCCCTGCTTGAAGGAGCCGTAGGTGAAAGTGTGTACAGTTTTGTGGTTTGGGAAACAAAAAATTATATAACTTTTTCTTTGACCGGCTCTGCTCCCATTTGAGGGCAAGTTGAGATGTTCCTGGTTTTAAACAGAGCCATTTCTAATGACCAACCTACAAATGTCATCTGTTCATGCAATGGTTTGACTGGGCACTCCATGGCTACCTTGGTGATGATCCCTAGTGTCCCCTCTGCACCAATGAACAGGTTCTTCAGATGGTACCCTGTGTTGTCCTTCTTCATCGTAGTCATGAGGTCGAGGACTGTTCCATTTGCTAAAACCTGCACAAAAGGTAATGAGTAGAATGTTCCTTAAATGATAGATGAAAAATGTTACTTTTTATCAAATTTGTTAAGATACAATATTCAAACCTATTTCTATTGAGATTTTTACAAGTACAATTTTAAGCTGTTAATGGCAATGACATCATTTTGTAAACCGAGGGTGGAACACATTAATGGTGCTGTCTCCATTATCGTTATTTTCAAATGATACATATCAACCTCTGTAAGTATTTGCATACATTTTTGTGGCTGCTGATAAGTTGAATTTTAACATCATAACAAATTGACATACTTTTTTTGAAATACGTAGTAACAAGTTTGGAGACCCGCTATCAACTCCATCTCAGACATAACTGTGCTTTAGTTACATGTAGTCTTAAAATTGAATTTAGAGGAGAAATGTTAATGTAAAAAAAATGGCGAGGTTACAATTTGATCATTTTTAGATACAAGCACGATCTCCTCTGGTCAGGGTAATCTTTGCTTGGCCCATCACAAACAATCAAAATAAAAAGCTGCTCAACACAAAAGAGATATACTCTCTCAAATCTCAGTGCTAAAGGTTTAGTTCAGGGGTCAAGCATGTTCATCTTAAATGAAAGAGGACTTCAAAAGAAACAACATGGTAAAAAAAACTACTTTAATATCTTAGCTTATCTATGTAGAAGTGACTGATGTAGTAAGTCTACTATGGAAGGTTGGTGACCTCTGTTGACTGAGAGCTTAAGGATCAGTTCAGGGGTCAAGCAAGTTCATCCTAAATGAAAGAGGACTACAAAATAAACAAAATGGTGAAGAAACTACTTCAATATCTAAGCTTATCTATATAGAAGTGACTGGTGTAGTAAGTCTACTATGGAAGGTTGGTGACCTCTGTTGACTGAGAGCTTAAGGATTAGTTCAGGGGTCAAGCAAGTTCACTTTAAATGAAAGAGGACTTCAAAATAAACAAAATGGTGAAGAAACTACTTCAATATCTCAGCTTATCTATGTAGAAATGACTGGTGTAGTAAGTCTACTTTAAAAGGTTGGTGACCTCTGTTGACTGAGAGCTTAAGAATTAGTTCAGGGGTCAAGCAAGTTCATCTTAAATGAAAAAGGACTTCAAAATAAACAACATGGTAAAGAAACTACTTCAATATCTTATCCTGTTAAAGGATATTTAAATTTAAAGTTTGGTATCATTTGAGTAGAAACAACTAAAATTAGACTAGTTGTGACATCACAGCCTTAGATCCTTCAAAGTCTTTTGATGTATTCTATCATATTTTGTCCTGTGGTTTCATGGCTTACAAATCATTAGATATGTCAGGAACGTAGTAAAGCAGTATTTTTTAAGGGTTATTATAATTTACAACCTGAGGGAAAATTCCAATAGCAAAAAAGCTAAATAAATTTCTTCAAAATGCATTAACAATTGTTAAGAATGTAAGGATGAGAGCGACAGCCTTCTATATAGTAGACTTACTACACCAGTCATTTTTACACAGGTAAGACATAGGTAAGACAGAACTTTAAACGAATATGTCCTTAACAGAATAAGATGTTGAAGTAGTTTGTCCACCATTTTGTTTCTTTGAAAGTCCTTTTTCATATAAAATAAACTTGCTTGACCATTGAACTAATAATCCTTTAACACCAAAACACCTTCCCCTCTTCAGATAGGACCTCTCCTGCACTAAAAAAGCTTACTTCTCAAATTTTACCTCTTTTCCCCAGCACAATTTTTGTCCTGGAAAAAGTAATTGTTTTTTTTAACTTTAAACTTGTTCTATGCTTTCTAACTGCCTGGATGTGGTTCCGAAATATATCGGAGGGCACCAAATATTATTTCCCATTTACAGACTGAAGTTGAAATTTGCAGGGTCTGTTCTGTTCACTCCTCTGAAGATTGCAAAGCGTGAAAACTCAAGACTCAGGGAAAATGAGCTTTTAACTCCCAGAATTGTAGATATATGCAAGATGTCTGTTGTATGTGGATGATTGGAAAAACAGCTCAAAATCTATGCAGACTTTTTTCATTAAAAGGTTTCACCAGCACTTTCTAATCCATATCCTTTTTGCAAAATTGCCTTAAAGTTGTGATTTCAAAACAGATAGATTTTTGTATAAGTGAGAATCAGCAGGCTTCGTAAAAAAAAAAGGGAAAAAAAGGTCACGTACCACTTCCAAACCGAGAAGACTGCTGTGCCGTGTGCCGTACCGCACCACATGCATGCCACCACAATTAGTGGATAGGTTTCCGCCAACTTGGCAGGTTTTGGCAGGACCTATTTTGTAGGGCATGATGTGACCTTGAGGTTGAAGGTGATCAGACAGGTCCTGAAGGGTGCAGCCAGCTTCACAGACGAGAGCACCTAGTCAAGAAGGAAATGATTTATTTCCATTTCAATTTCCTTGTTCCTTCTTCACAGCCACAAAACGTGTGAATACAATGATTACAAATGGTAACCACATGTATATATAACGACACATATACATACAACTTTACACAGAAAACTAGAATATGGTAATATGTTTATGCTTAAATTGAATGATCAATAACTTAAACAGTAATTAATCTCATGCTCAAAATACCCATACCACATTATGGTAAGTTTTAACCTCCACCCCTGCAAGCAGGCAAGGTTGGAAAAGTTTACAAACTTCCCAAAACTAGTTTGGGCAAAATTGATAATATCAGAGGGAAATAGTAACATCATAATTCAGGAGGACCATTGAAAACTGGTCACAAATATCTCTTTTCAGTAAAACACAAAGTTTTAGGTCTCTGTAACTCTCAGTAACTCCTAGAGTCCCAGGGTGTCCAAAAAGTGGCTGCAATTTTGCAGAACTTATTTTTCAAAATTAATTTTCACAACTTTCCTTTCGTCTTATATAAAGAAGTTTGATTGATATGAATGCTAAGACACTAAACTTTTCAAAAAAAGTCAAATTAAATATTGAAATAAATATGCAAAATTTGCAACTTTTTGGCACAATTAGGTCAAAATTGCTCAATTTGTTTGAGCTAGTATTATTTCTTGTGAATAATGAAAATGGATTTTTTTTTTTTACATATTTAGATTGTTTGTGAAATTTCCTTTCCAATGATACCAGTCTAATTTTTATTTCAAAGCAAAACATACAAGAACAATAAAAATAAACAATTGATAATCACTGCTGTAATTACTAGTGGAAAAACAAAGCCCGCATCCGGCTCAGTTTTTAAACCTGGGCCATTCACGTGAACTTCCCGAACGCTAACCGCTGCACTAGACTGGGGATGTCCTAGTGTGTGGATTTGCTTTAATACTTAAATTGTGCTATGAACAAAGAGGGGGTAGTTGCTCTTTTATGTATTTTCAATTGAAAATAGGTGAAATAAACTTTCTAACAATATTTTTGGCATGGGGCAGTTGTATTGTGATCAGAAACTACAATTGTTGCCAAATTTTGGTCTCAAAAAAGGCTAAAAACCAGGATATTTTTCATAACTTTTGCCAAAAAAAAGATATTGATGATAGAAGCAGTTAAAAATTGACTGGAACTGGATGCATTGATTTCTTTGTAAGTTCCTCACAAGTTTCCCGGCAAAAGCAATGTCTGGAAGTAAGGCAAGTTAAGTCTTTGAAGAAACAAAATAGTTTTTCGTTAAATTTTGTGCATTTAAAAAAAAATTCTCTATTTAAACCCATTTTTTTTCAAAACATTTCAAGCATAACCCTCATTAAAAAGTTACATTTTCTGAAAGAACTATTCAAGCTCTTTCAAATGATACCAAGATCACTGGCATTTTTTTCATTTGCTATTTTCTTTGCAAAAAAAATAATTTTGTGTTAAAAGGATTAATATATTTGTCTATCAAATTGTCCAAATATTTCATTCCAATAAGTGAAATGTATCAGTGTCATGACCTCTTTAAGCAATAATTAAACCAAACATCAAATTTAATCAAAATACATTCATCAGTTCTTGAGATATTCTAATGACAGACAAACTCACCCTTAACACCCCCACCCCTCCGTTTGGTTTGTTTGTTTGTTTGATAAGGGTTTAACGGCACCACAACAACGAGGGTCAAATTGTGCCTGAGAGGTCAGATCATTCTAGAGGTAGGAAGTAAAGGAGACAGGGCGAGTATGAGAGAAATTCAAAAACAAAAGGTCAGAAAGCTGTGATCGAAAGGGGAGGTGCATGGTTGAAACAAAAACAAAGTAGAGAGGGGGAAAGAGGAGAAGCCCTTCCTGTTCCAATATGTCTCAATTTTAATCACTTCTTCCTTAAAACAGCTTCTATTTTCAAAATGGATTTTTATTATCAAAATGGACTGATATAAAGCCTTCACTTTACCATTATAATTCAGGAGGACTATTGAAAATTGGTCACAAATATCCCTTAATAAACCCTGTACCAAAATAGCAAACAAAAAAATTGTTAGCTATTCTGGTACATAGCTTATTAAGTACCAAATCAGGGGTATAATAGTAAAGTGAAGGCTTTATTCCAGTCCATTTTGACAATAAAAATCCATTTTGAAAATAGAAGCTGTTTTAAGCAGTAAAAAAACCCAAAACATATACACCAAATTGAATCAAATCTAATCATCAGTTCTTGAGATACATGTATGTTGATAGCAAACAAACAAACAAACACAGGCAAAAACATAACCTCCATTCAACTTTGTTGGCAGAGGTAATAATTAATCAAGTATAAAATATAACATGAAAAAGAGTGTTTTGGTTACACTGAATCTTTTTTAATGGTATGAATTTCCAATACTGTTCTCACAAATAAATAAAGGTATTTGGATACTGGTATAATGTCCGTATACCCAAAGGAGATTTGTGCAAGAAAATGAAACCCCTTTTTGAACCAGAAAACTCAAGGTTTTAAGGTTCCGACGTTGAATATGAATTTTAATTTTGAACTATTGTATACTTAAATGTTATGACACAATTGGCTCAACGTTACATTGACAACCAAATAACTTACAGTCCTCACAAGAAAGGAATTTCACAATGAATTAGATTTAACCATTATTATCCCATAAAACCTGTGCACACTGGCTAACAACATAATTATTTCAATTATGAAACAAAACAGACATACGGTTGTAAAAATATGAGCAATTTAAGATTTTAACATTAAACCCAGCCTACTAATTTATATGCATGAGATTGCCACCAAAAGCAATAGAGAACATCTGCGGACCATGGGCTATTTGTGTGCAACATATGAACTGAACGCCATAGTTCTTGAGATACTGCATTTACAAGCTCTTTTCAAGAAAATCATGTTAAGCTCCGCCCACAATGCATATTTATAAAATTCTGAATCAGATTAAAATGTAGACACTAATTAATAACATAATTACACCAAATATAAAACAAAACTAATATGCAGTTGTTAGAATATAAGCATTTTAAGATTTTAACATTTAAGCCCCACCTACTTATTAATATGCATGACATCACAACCAAAAAAAATAGGGCACATATGCGGACCATGGGCTATTTGTGTACCACATATGAATTGAGTCCCATGTATACTTCTTGAGATACTGTATTTACAAGCTCTATTCAACAAAATCATGTTAAGCCCCGCCCACTATGCATATGAAATTAAACATTTTTGTACCATCAACATATAAACACTAGCTAACAGCATAATTACTCTTAATATGACACATAACAGACATGTGGATATTGTGGTTAATAACCCTTACCAGAGCTTTGAAAAAAGGGAGCCCAATTTTCGTAACATTTATTTCATATGCATTTTTGACAACTTTCCTTTCATTTTCTTACGTTACAAGTTTGGTTGAAATAGAGGCTAAGCTAAAATATTTATCTTTTAAGTACTGAAAGCTAATTTAGGAAATATTGGACAAAAATATGCAAATTAAGCAATTTTCAGCTAAATTTGGTCAACAAATGGTCATTCTTTGCAGGAGAATAAGTTCTTGTCAATATTGAAAACAGAGATTTGTGTAACATATTTAGATTCTTTATGAAATTTTCTTTCCAATGATACTAATCTATAATTTTTAGAAAGAAAGAAAATGAAAAAATATCAAAAATGATTATAGTCAAAAGACCCCTGAAAGCTGCAACAGAAAAATAATTATGCAGTGGTCATGGTGAGACTCAAACCTGGCGCGTTTGGGTGCTAGCCGCGTACATTTCCTCCGCACCACGTAGTCGTTCAAATTGGAGAGGTAAAAAAAAAATTCTTATAGGTAAAGTTCTATATGGAGGGGGTATGCCTTTATTTATATATCAAATGAAAGGGAATTTCAAGCACTTTCAAACGGCGATTCAACAAAGCATGTGCGATGTACGGTTTGGGTATACGATTTTTGAGAAAGGAGAAAAAAGAAAGACAAAAAATGGCAGAAATTTATGAAATTTGAAGAACTTTTTCCAGAACAAAAGATTGCAGGTAGGGATTAAAGAAATTAAAGCAAAAACCAATACTATCATGTCTTAGGACTTGCGTGTTTAATTTTGAAGCAAAAATGTGATCTTGAGTTATTGTAAGATTTAAAAGAAAAAAACACATTTCTTAACAATTTTTTTAATTTTACTTTTTTTCAATTTTCTTTTTCTCAAAATTTTGTAAAAGAATGTAAAAAAGCTACATTTTGTGAAAGAAATATCCGAGTACTTTAAAATGATACCAAGATTACTCTTATAGGACTGTGGTAAAGTTCCGATTTTATTTTTAGAAAAAGGTGGTTTAAAAACGGCGATACTATCACTGCATGGTAGAGTAAGGCCTAAATTATGAACATTTAAAGATTTTAACATTAAGCCCGCCTACACATTAATATGCATGACATCGCCACCAAAAAAATAGGGCACATCTGCGGACCATGGGCTATTTGTGCACCACATATGAACTGAATGTCATGTATACTTCTTGAGTTACTGTATTTACAAGCTCTTTTCAACAAAATCATATTAAGCCCCGCCCACTATGCATATTAATGAAATTCAATTTTTTTGTCCATGAACATGTACACACTAGCTAACAACATAATTACATCAAATATGAAACAAAACAGACATGTGGTTATTTAAATATAAACATTTAAAGATTTTAACATTAAGCCCCGCCTGCTCAATAATATGCAAGACATCAAAACCAAAAACAATGGGGCACATCTACAGACCATGAGCTACCTGTGTACCACATATGGCATGAATTAGGTGTATGGGTCTTGAGATATCGTGTTTACGATCTAACAACACACACACACATACCCATGCACACATACATACACACACACCCCATCATGACCGCAAAGGTTCCTGATGCTGATCGCATCGGAACCAAAAAGAGCCATTTGTGTGTCACAATTTCTGACCACCTGTTGTATTGTTGAATGGTTTGTTGAAATATACAAACAGCTTTGTTGAACTTGTCCATATTGTAAGGAATGTTTAAAACAGCTGGGATTACCAGAATGTACCCAGCCTCGGGAAACTTTTCGATTAGGGGAGTCATCAAGAAAGTGTTTTTCAAATTATTTGACAAACTAAAAATCTGTTACACTTTTTGAAGGCTAAATTGAACTGAAGAAAAAAGAGGATTTCTGGACCCATTCTACCATACTGACTTCACCCACTCTTATACATTGCTATTTAGTTGTAAGCAAACCTATTGTAACATACAGGACCTACCTGATAATACATTGAAGCTGATGATCTTGTTCATGAGTTGAAGTGAGATGATAATCTCATCAAAGACTGGTACACTACCCCCTGCTAAACTTGTGTTGCCCCCTTGAGGGACCACTGCAAGATTCCTCTCATAACAGTAAGACAGAACCTTTGACACCTCTGCAGTTGTTTTTGGCTTCAACAGAATTTGACTGTTTCCTGTAAGAAAAAAACAAAACCATTTACTAAGTGATGCAGAGTCACAGACATGTTACAAATTGCACTTTTGTGAAGACAGTATCACTTACAAAGCTGGAAGAAATATACTTCAAGCAGCACTGCAATTACATGACCACCATTAAGAATTTTTATCCCTTGGGCCCTTCCAACTCAACACCCTCAGTTTTCTCAAAATCAGAAGTAATCCACACCTTCTAACCTGAGAGCCTCTTCACAGTTCAATTGCTAGCAAGCAGCTATTATCACACGGTACACAATAAATCATTCATCTGGGGCTCAAGCCACACAACTGCTTTGCAATGAAGTGGAACAGATTAGTCCTTGGCTGACCCTAAAAATATAAAGGCATTATATGCCTGGAGGAATTTGTGCAATACCCATGTATGATTAATGGACCATTCCTTCCAAAGATAGTTATTTCATCGTGAGAGAGCTAATCCTTTAAAGGTCTATGCATATTAGCTTTTGAATTTTGGAAAAAGCACTTAGGGTCAATCAAGGTTTGATCAGGTTTGATTTATGCAAACTTTGTGATGTTTGTTTGACTGGGTGAACAGCTCAAAATTGTTAGGTAACTCTTTCAATTTCATTCCTTAATCTTAAAACTGAATATCAGGGGAAAGTCTATTCCTACTTGAATTTGAATGGTTAAAAACGGCTGGTCAGAATTTGCTTCACCACTTCAAGAAATCATCACGAAATGAAGAACAAAAAATGCTGTAAAATGGTCAATGTTTAATTGACCAATTTTGATCGTATTTATTGCTACTGTGATGGTTCAGCTACTGTTGCCTCTACTGTACATGTATCTTTTATATCACAGGGAACTCACGCTTGCAATTAACACAGCACTAAAGCTTTAAACAAGTTTGCTTCAGTGCACTGGCAAAGGTGGGGGGGGGGCATGTCCGAAATGTCAACAAATTTATTTTTTTCAAAATGGCTATTTTGGACCTTTTTTAATGGGATGAATTTTGTTTAATATATTGAAGATATGTGATGTATGAACAGGAAAACACCTCAAAATGCTTTTGTTTTTCTTTATATTTCTTCCCTTAATTTTAGGCCTTGAAATATTCCAGCTTGAGATTGTTTGGGACTTGGCGGTATAGTAAAGATCAAAACCTTTTCATTACAATGATATTCCCTTTTACAAAGACAAACAGCAAGATGGTTAAAAAACAATGGGTTGAAAAAAGAGACTATGTCCTATTCATACATCACAAAAATATGCAAATTTGCACAAAAATCTTCATAGAGCTGTAAATTGGCCAATTTCAAACCAGTGATGATTTTTTTGTGGATTTTTTCCTGTTTTTTTAATGGATTTTAAATCAATTTTGCAAATGTTGCCTCTTCCTGTCCATGTGCTTGTAAAGGATTCAATCACAAGATCGTTTCATAGCTCAGGGTGAGCTTGCCACAGAGAGTGTTTTGACTTACCCCTGTAGATGCCCAGCCAATCAGTGTTACACTTGTCAAGCTCCGCCCCTCGGGTGTAAACCCTACCAGGAAGTAGAGTTGAGAGATTCGCAACATCTTCATCCGTCAAATGAGCAAAAGGTTGCCTCTTAAAATCCGGGAATTGCTGAGAGGTTAAAGGGCATTTAACTCCAGCTTGGGCATCTGCCATGGTGCTGCGAAGAAAGAAAGAGATACATTACTGATGGGTAGATCTAGGGAAACAATATGGAAAGGGTTCAAACTGATGGGTATTTCATACCAAATGTAACATGAAGATCAAGGCTTGAATTTGAGAATAATGCTAATTTGTCTAAGGTTTACATTTCTTTTCAATTGAAGGTCACAATGTAGAAGACAATTCTTTCATATGAACATACAAAATTTGTTCTGAAAAACATTTACACCTGGCAGCCATATAGAAATTTGCCTTTTGGGTGCACAATGAATGGCTTTTGCAAAATATCGCTTTGATTGGCATAAAAGTTTTTGGATTTGTTAACGAATGAATAAATGGGAAGACAGCACATGCTTTTAATTTCCCTCCTAAACATATGGACAAGGGGTTGTAATTGCCCCCTCCCCCACCCCAAAGATTTGCTATCATTGTTGTTGTTTCTTTTTTTCAAGAAGACACACATGCTTGAATTATACAAATAATTAAAAAAAAGATGCTCACTTTCCCACTACCACACTTCAACTTAAATTTTATTTCCCATGCTCCTAATCTTTTAAATCACTGAAAATGATGATAATGATGGCAATTCTAATTTTCCATTCCAACAGGTTTTTACCACCTCCTCCCTCAGGGTAAAAATGCTTTCTGTATTTTGGTCTCCAATCTCCTGTTTCTATCATTTAAAAAAAGTCAAAATGCGTTTGTACTCAATAGCATTTCGTGACCTACCAAAGCTTGCGGTGTGAATCGTCTTTAATTTTATCAAGCTATGACATAGGCTGGAAATAGATAGATGAAACTTTTATTTCAACGATTAAAAATGTTTTCTGCATTTCAATTTTTTCTGAAAAAAGATGGCACCTTTCATTTTTCAGCCACTGTTCAATGTAGTTAAACCTCCAAACAAATGGCTCATGTTCTGGCACTGCAACTAAGATGTCACCCCTCCCCCTCTCCCCCACAAGTAGGACCTCTCCTGCATTCACTGACAATAATTATTTCAAACTGTCAACTTTCTTCCCCAGCACCATTTTCAGCATGGATAGACTAATTGCTTTTGATTTTGATCTTGATTTCTGCTTTCTATTGAACAAATACCTGGATATGGTATCAAATACATCTGTGGGTACCAAATATTATTTCCCATTTACAGGCTAAAGTGTGTGCAGACTCCCTTGCAACCATCACGCTTGATCTGGCAATTCTGCAGTCAGGGGGGAGGGAGGGGAAACTGGATCTAGCAATTCTACAGTCGTGGCAGGGAGGGGGGAACTTCCATACTTAAGTGGTAGGGGTGTGCTGCCCATTATAACCCAAAACCACACCTGCAGTATGACAGTTTTCTTGGTACTTGCATTGATTTCAATGTTTTCTTGAAAAGTGGAAAAGAGTTGGCTGTACAAATGCTAAAGGAAAAGTGGTTCCAGAGTTTAGGGGCAATATGAAAGAAATCTTTATCAGCTGCAGATTTAGGTGACCATCTATTTACATGTATGCTTCTTTCTTTTAAGCCGGTCCTGTCAGATGTGGAACGCTAACCTTTGTGCCTAGGGTGATGCAGTATTATGTTAGTAGAGAGATACGCTGGAGATGAACCTGTGAGTGATTTGTAAACATAAAGCATAGCCTTAAAAAATATTCTCTCCTTGACAGGTAGCCAGTGTAATTGTTTAGCAGTGGGGATACATTGTCTTTTTTGTTTGCGCGGAAAAGAAGCTTGGCTCCCCAGTTTTGCAAACGTTGCAATATCAGATGCCTTAGCACCCAGAAGCAGGACATTGCCATAATCCAGGTTTAATAGACAGAATGAGTGAGCGCTTAATATCATTGCAAGTATCAAAGTCTAGATAGCGACGGATACGAGAATTATTGCGAAGGTGAAATGAGCGAAACGAGAAAGGGTTAAAACTTGGATTGACATTATTCTCTGACTGTCAAAAATAATTCCAAGGTTCTGCACAGTCTCAGAAGTTGTCCTCACCAATCATCTGTAAATTGACATAAGGCATTGAGGTGGCACTCACAGAAGATTTTGAGATAATTGTTCCTGTTGTGAATAAGAACTGTTTACCTTATCTGGGGTTTTAGGTGCTTTTAAGTTACCTTCTGAACTATGAACGATGGGATCACTTGGCAAAAGAAGTTGCTTGTTGAAAAATCCATCTCAACTGGTTCCGGCCCTTGGCTTTTCACAGGGGGTCCAGACTGGTTTTCTGCGGAATTTATGGTTGGAATCTTTTGTTAGCTCTGGTTGCTATAGGCTTGTGAAAGATCCAGCTTACTGAAATATTTGCCACCTGCTAATGTAGCGAATAGATCCTGGGTGTTTGGCAATGGAAATGTTTGTTCCTTGATGCACTGGTTCACTGTTATCTTGTAATCTCCACAAAGATGATTGGCCCATCCACTTTTGGCACGATCATCACTGGTGCTACCCAATTGCTTCATTCTACTCTAGTGATTATGCTGCCTTGGCTGAAAAGATGGATGAGTAGTTGGGAAGTCTGCTACTGAGGGTGATGTCTTGGATGATGGCAGCAGTAGCTGTCTTGTTGTCTTCCTTGGAGCCATCAGTATAGATGGAGGTGTAATTTGAGAGTTGGTCTTTAATTTGGTTGTGGAGATTGATGAAGAGATTAGGGTGAGTTTGAGTTTTGTTATAAGTGGAGAGGTCTAGGTGGACAGAAGGAAGGGGGGTGGCCCAAGGCGGAAAAGTGGGCCAGGAATAGGTGCCGAGAGTGGCGGGGTTGATGCCAAGTTGAAAGAGGTCTGATTTAATGCGTAGGCTGAAGGGGGGCGATAGGGTTTTAGTCCTATCAAAGAGGGAGGAGAAATTGGGGTACCTAATGAGGTTGTAAACAGGGTTCTGGGTGTTGGTGAGGACTCTAAAAGCATAGGAGAGGCTAAGCTTTTTACATCTAAGTAGAAAGGGGGTTCGTTGGCTTCAACATGAAGGCTAGTGATTGGGGAGGTCCTGTAGGCTCCTAGACAAAGCCTGAGGGCTTCATTTTGGATGGTGTTAATGTGGTTGAGGTATGAGTTGTGAGCGACACAGTAAACAATATGCCATAGTCAAGCTTGCACGAATGGTGAGCCTGAAAATTTTGAGGAGAGCATAGCGGTTCGCTCCCCAAGTAGTGTTGGAGAGCAGTCGGAGGAGGTTGAGGGAGCTATTGCATTTTAGTTTCAGGTTGGTGATGTGTGGCTTGTAGGTGAGCTTGGGGTCTAGAGTTAGACCAAAGAACCTTGTGTTTTCAACTTTAGGGATGCGATTCCCATTGAGCACAAAGTTCGGGTTGGGGTGGAGGTTGTTGAAATGACAAAAGTGCATGCAGACTGTCTTGTCTTTGGAGAATCTAAAACCGTTATTGTTGCTCCAGACTTGCAGCTGATTGAGGCTGGTTTGGAGCCTATTTTCAACAATAGGAAAGCTAGGGGAGGAGTAGAAGATGGTGAAGTCATCCACGTAGAGGGTACGTTTGATGCTGGGGCCAAGGTCATTCCCGATGTCATTAATGCTCAGGTTGAAGAGAGTGGGGAGAGGATGCTGCCTTGGGGGACGCCCTCTTCTTGGGGGTGCGGCTTGGAGAGGTGTGGCCAATCGAACTTGGAACTGCCTGGGTGAGAGGAAGTTTTGAATAAAGATGGGGAGGTGGCCTCTGAGGCCAATGGTGTGAAGTTTCGGGTAATGCCGTATTTCCAAGTAGTGTCGAAAGCTTTCTCGAGGTCAAAAATATGGCAATGAGGTGTTCCTTTTTGCAAAGGATTCCCGGATAGCGGTGTCGGCGTAATTAACTGGTCTAGGGTATTGCGGCGTTTTGGAAGCCGCTTTGGTGAGGAGAGAGGATTCTGTTGGTCTCGAGGAACCAGTTTAGTCTCTGATTAATGATCTTTTCCATAATTTTACAGAGACAGCAAGTAAGGGCGATGGGTCGGTAGCTGGTGGGGTCGGTGCTATCCTTCCTCGGTTTAAGGACGGGATGACAATAGCTGTCCTCCAGATAGGGGAAAGGAGTGTGAGGACCAAATGTGGTTGAAGATGGTGAGTAGGGTAGTGGTGGCTTTGATAGGGAGGTGTTTCAGAAACTGATAGGGGATGTTATCTGGGCCCTTGGAGGTGCAGCCAGCGTCGCTGATGGCTTGGTTTAATTCAGAAAGGGTGAGAGGGGTGTTGTAGCTTTGGAGTTGTCAGAGGGAAAAGTGATTCTCCGGGCTTCATCGCAAGCTTTTTGATTTTGAAAGCATTGGAGTAGTTGGTCGAGGCCGAGATGTTGCTGAAAGAGGCGGCGAGGTGGTCAACGATGTCTTTTTTATGTGAGAAGGTCTCCATTCCAAGAGAGATGGGAGATGGAAGATTTGCCTACTCTGCCGTGGAAGCTGTTAACCATTCTCCAAATCTTCTTAGTGGGGTGTTGGTGGTGAGAGAAGAGATAAAGTTGTTCCAAGTGTTGGTTTTACTGTCCTTGATAGTGCGTCTGGCCTTGCACGGCTGATCGAAAGAGGTTAAGGTTATGGGTGGTCGGGTTAGTTTTAAAGTTCCTGAGGGCTCTTTTCCTGTTCTTGATGGCGGTTTTGCAGTCATCTGAGAACCAGGGTTGGGGATGATTTGGGGTTTGGAGGTTTTGGGAATTGAGCAGGTGGCGATGTTGATAAGGATATTACTGAAGTTAGACATGGGATCCTCATCCTCGAGAAGAGAAAAACCTATTTTTCGTCATTTTTCAACAAATACTGGACAGAATTATGACTGTAATGATAAAGTAGTCCCTCCAACTTGGCAAAACCGAACTTAGCCTGTACACAGTTACGCAATTACTGCGACCTTGAGAATTAAAAGTTTCTAGGCGTACAGTAGCCTGAGGCCTAATCCTAGAAAAATATGCGAACTTTTTTTTTAAGACGTGTTAAATGCCATTGACTTTTGCTAAGTGTGTGGCACAACTTTTTCAATGAAGATGAGCACATAAATGAACATGGGCACATACCCAAATCGGTAGATTTGGAGATCTGCTGACAGAAGCTCTATTTGGGTATGCGCCCCTATGTGGACGCGCCCCACACAAAACGCAATAAGAAAAAAAACTCGCGTAACTAGACCTAACGTTAATCATGAATGAAAATTTGACCATTGATGCAAGAGTAAATTAAACAATGGTATTATCAAACTATGTTCACTTCCAAATAAAAACGCTTCAACAACTTACTAAGAGAATTAAGCATTCAACGCCCAGGTTTTTAGTGCTAGAGACGCGTTAGTCACTGATCAGCAATCGTTCAGCTGTTTGTAGCACAGCTGACAGAATCTTCAACCGGGTGTCTTTTTATGACGTCAAATCTCCTTACAGCTTTATTTCTCGTAATGGCAACTTACACATAATGATGTCATACTGAAGTCGCAGTTTACAGTTTATTGTTCACTCTTTCTTACCTCAATTTGAGGTATACAGTCTATCTTGTACAAAATACTATTCTAGTATACGCATGCAAATACAGATAAGAAAGCACAACAGTAACCAAAATAAAAGTAAAAAGTTAATGAAGTATGATGACGCCAGCCACCATAATGGAATGGACGGAAATGTGTTTCAAGGTGAATTTAATGCTTATCCATAATGATCTTACAAAATTTAGCTAAGTTATAGAGGGTTTTCTTGTTTTTCGATTGCAGAAGACTTACCATTTTTGCAACACTTGGCCGCTTCCAATAATATGAATTAATGAATTTTTTACGTTTTTCAGTGAAATACGGACATTTTAACAAAAAAATGAAACTCATCTCCCAATTCATCATTATTGCAAAGCTCACAGATTCTATAAGCGAGATCAATATTCTCATAACGTCCAGTAATTACCGGCAAATTGGTATTTCCACATCTAAATTTACATAATATTCTACGAAGGTTGTTTGGTAATAAGCAAAGATATTTCTCGAGTTCTAACTCTCTTTTAAATATTTTGTAACTTCTACAGCTTGAATGACTGGTTATATCAGAGATCCAGTTTTGCTTTGATGCATCATCAAGTATTTTGGTTAAGTGATTTTTTCAACCACACCAAGTTAATCGCACTGTTTGAATTGCCAACCCAATCCTCTTTAATATTTGAGTTATCCCAGATATATGACAGTCCTGTACTATCAAAAATTGATTTTACTGCAAGAATCCATGATGACCGGAAAGTTCCTTGGTCATGCAGTGACCTCAGAAGTCTATACAACCTACACAACAATTTACATTCATCACTATTGACAAGTCTGCATCAAAAGGATGCCATTCTGATGCTCACAATATTTTTCACCTTAGTTCTTGCAAGCTCACCATAGACAATGGTGTTGGCAATGCTTTTGCCAAGTCCCAAGTTTTGTTTGAAATATCTAGTTTGAAAACTTTCATATATGTTATATCTTCACATCCCATACTTCACAACTATATAATAGAATTGGAATAATTATTTGATCGTAAAGTTTAAGTTGTATATCAATTGGGAAGGTTTAATTTCTGACATTTAGCAAGCAGACAATACAGTGCATTTCTGGCTTGATTGACCGTTTAGTCTTTGCCTTATTAAACTCGTTATTAGAATTCAAAGTTATTCCTAAGTAAGAATAATCATCAACAATATCAAGTAATTTGCCACCAAAAGTAAATTCCTTTTTACACTTTGCCTTGCCTCTAGAAAATACCATAACCTTTGTTTTACTTATGTTTACTTTTAAGTCCCATGTTTGGCAATAACTTTCAACAGCATCCAAAGCAACCTGAAGGTCTTTCTCGTTCTCAGCATAAACAACTGTATCATCAGCATAGAGGAGTGTAAACAACCTCAGGTATAAATTATAATCATCGTTGCTGAGATTTTCATAAAAGCAATTTTTTAACAAGTCTAAACCCTTGTATTCTTTTCTCAGAAAGTCTTCAAAATCATTAAGGTAAATTGCAAATAGTAATAGAGATAAATTTTCCCCTTGCCTAACTCCAACTTTACAACTAAAATAAGCAGACTAAAAAAACCTACATTGGTTAGAACTACCCTTACAGGCATTTAATACTAAATTACTGGAACCAGATGTGGCGGAACCCGAGGAAACTGTGGGTACATGCCATCCACACTTTTACAAAAGTTACGCTTGAAAGCATAGGGCAAACAAAAAAACCCTACATTGGACGTTTTCATACTGAAAAAAACAAGACATATACATCTGCGAAGCTTTATTTTCCCTGTTTATATTTGTTGCTAGGGTGTGCGAGCCATCTCCAAATTGTATTATTGGTGCACTTTTAAAATGGAGCCTGAACCAACTTACGATGTATACGCAACTTCTTGTCATAGACTGACGTGCCCTCCTCCACCTCATTTGCAAAGTTAAACCGTAGTGCATGTTTACAGAATTAAAACTCGAGTGTTCTTTCACAATAGTTACGACTAAGTCCTCTTATTATAAATGATCTTATTGTTTGACAGATTAAAGAAAGCATAACACAAAAAGTTGCTATGTGCAAGCTATCTAAATTTCAACAATGGGGAAACTTTAATTTGTCCGGGAGAAAAAATGATAGTGGGGGCCCTTGCCACTGACACGCTGAAGACTTTGAGTGTGAAACTGAGAAAATTATGATACCCCCCTCCCCTCCCCTCCCTCTTAAAACATTTTAAGGGCCCTTATTTGCTTTTCGCATTGTGTAGGGACATGAAATATTTTGAATCATGATCAGAGCTTAAGCCCATGAACCCTCTTCATACCTATCTTTCATATTTGAAAATAAGAAAAAAAAAAAAAATACAAACAGTTTAAAGATTAATTGAGATCAACAATTACTCTTGGAAAAAGTTGAATAATCTCGTTTTAAGTACATTATTCCAGCCAAACAATTACAATTTAGATATATGCATATACATCGAATAAAATTAGATACATCTTGTAAATTATATACTGATTGATCAAATTTAGATAAGATCGTACTATCGAATAACATGGTTTAACAAATATAAATAATGGCTGAGGATTTTGCAAATAAACTACCGAAAGCTTATGGGTGCAAAACCCCCTTATGATACAATAACAGAAAACAATGCAATAGATAATAAAAGGGCATCTATTGTGATTAAAATGTGGCGGCGTACAATTTATTCCAAATCGACACTGATTGGCCTATCATTACGCTATACCATTGTGTTTCGACCAATCAAAACACAGGACTTAAATATTATTTACCTCGTACGTTAAAGACGACAAGTGGCCTTTAATTCAGTATGCATATAAAGAAGGAGTTGAATAAACCAGTGAAACAAACCTTCCATATACACCACTCCTTGCTATTCCCACCCTACCTAGACCCACTCTCCTTAGCCACCTTCCACCATTGCACCTAAACCTTACCCTCATCACCTCTGTTAAGGTTTTAAGAGTGCACAATACAAGTGTGTAATACACGGATTGAAATAATCTTACACCTAGTTCAGAGAATAGGAATTACACGGAGACATGATTACTACTGGTAGTTATAAGCAGATAAGAGATTTAAAGAAGTAGAGCTTTATCTGTGGAAAAAGAACTTTAAATCTAAGCACCAACATGCCTAACATAAATCTGTGAGGAAGTTAGCTTTAGATATGGTAAACAAAAAATTAAGGAATGTCTAGTGGAGTATCTATGTAAAGAGTTAAAAAAGCGTAAAGAATTCTGAAAATGTCTTAGGTAGTATGCTATTGAAAGAAGAATATGAATTACTCAATATCACGCAAGTACTTCTTTTAAGTGACATACCACACACGAAATACACCCGCATTTGTCAAATTCAACTTCCCATTAAACCTCAATGATGAAAACTCATTTGAATTGAAATGCGAATGCTTTCACTCGCTCTGATACCAGCTGATTGATATTGAGTACAAATAGTGCAAAGAATGTTTTAAAGTTTTCGATCAGTATAAATATCTAGTTTGAGGTGACTTAGTAAAAAATAATTACATCATCTTTCAGCTCAACAAAAGTACAAGCTATGTCATTTCTGAAAATATTTGCAAGTATGTAACCAAGTCAGCTGATGTGACTACCAAGGTGCTAAAATAAACGATATAATATAAAAAATCTATGGTATAATTTAAATTTTGCAAAACAATAGTGCATGCTCATTTTTGGTGAGAATGCAAAGCATAATGCGAACCTATATAATGACAATTTTGTCGTATTTCGTCAATATTTCCTTCAAAGATAACTGTAAAATGATATAATTTTCCAATATTCTTCAGAGATCCTCAAGAGTCTCTCTCGTAGCACTGGAAATTTAAAATCCTTAAAATTCTTCAAAATATTTAGGCATCAACGGTTGTATCAGGCATGATTATTAAACTCCGCCTTTATTATTGTGTACATTTGCATAAAGTTGCTACAGTATATGAACTGACCAGACTTTTTTATTTAGTATTCTCAGTAAGGGAGTGTGACAGGATGTGACTGCATATGGAAATAGGGAGAGATGCCATGTGGAACGCGGATGGGGGCTATGCGGGACATATGATATAATATATACCATGTGGTATACACCAAGGGCTCTATCAGACATAATGATTTGACTCCGCCTTTTTTTCTCCCCTTATTCAACAACATTTGCATATAAGATATTATATGAACTGACACTTTCATACATACAGACATAGTATGCTCAATCAGGGAGTGAAAGCTAGGATGAGACTTCATATGGAGCCTATGGGATGTCATGTGGGACATGGGGTGGTATGCCATGTGGAACATGGGGTGGGATGCCATGTGGAAAATGGGGTGGGATGCCGTGTGGAACAGGGTGGAGTGCCATGTAGGATATATGTTTGAATGCCATGCGGGACATAGGGTGGAATGCCATGGGATGTTATATTATATGGGACATGGGATGGTATGGGATGTCATGTGGTACACGGAGTGAAATGTCATGTGGGACATGGGGTGGAATGCCACGAGTAACACAGAGTGTGACATAGGTTGGGAAGCCACGTGTGACATAGGTTAGGAGGCTATGTGGGACAAAGGGTAAGAGGCCATTGGGACATAAGATGTGATTCCATGTGGGACGTAAAGTATGGTGTCATTGGGACATTGGGATGGATACCATGTGGAACATATGGTGGGATCTAATGTTGGGCATAAGGTGGGATGTCATGTGGTACATTAGGTGGGAAGCCGCTGATGTGGGACATACGGTGGGATAGCATAGTGGACATAGGGAGCGATGTCATATGGGACACATGGAGGGATGCCATGTGGGACATAGGGAGGTATGTCATGTGGTATATATGGTTGGATTAATGTGAGACATACATGTAGGATGAGATCCATGTGAGACATAGGGTGGGGTATCATGTAGGTCATAGGGTGGGATGTCATGCGGAACACAGTGGAATGCCATGTAGGACATATGGTGGAATGCCATCTGAGACATACTGTACGATGAAATGCCATGTGGGAGATAAGGTGGGATGCCATGTGGGACAAGGCATGGGATGTCATGTTGGACATTGATTAAGATGTCATTAGGTACATGGGATGGGATTGGATGTCATGTGAGACATGGGGTGGGATGCCATGTGGGAGATGTGGTGAAATGCCATGTAGGACAAGGGATGAGATGGGATGTCATGTGGGACATGGGGTGGGATGCCATGTGGGACATATGATGGAATGCCACGTGGTACAAGGGATGGGATTGGATGTCATGTGAGACATGGGGTGGGATGCCATGTGGGAGATTTGGTGAAAAGCCATGTAGGACACGGGATGAGATGGGATGTCATGTGGGACATGGGGTGGGATGCCATGTGGGATATGGGATGCTATATGGGACATGGGATGCCATGTGGGACATGGGATGCCATGTGGGACATGGGATGCCATGTGGGACATGGGATGCCATGTGGGACTTGATTTGCATGAGCATGCGAATCATGACGGTATTTACCGTTTTAGTTAATGAAAGTAATTATTTAAATCTTTGCTGATGCTAAGCTTGTGCATATTTAAAACAGAACCCACAGGTGTAATTAGGTTATAATACCAACGATACACGATTCCAATATATATTCTTTGGGTTTTATACATTTCACTATGTCTACCAACTGTGGTGTAGCGGTTATCATACATGTCTACAGACCACGAGGCCTTGGGTTCAAGCCTGGGTTGGGTAGACACGCCAGTGCACCACAACTGGGTTATCAAAGGCCGTGGACATTGACTTGGTTGTCGATGTTATGTCTGTCCAAACGTCGTACTTGTGTTCTCGTCCGGGTCGTATTAAGCGTTTCGTGATAGCATTGTAACTATCATAACCGAATACGCAGGCGACGACCCCGTCATTGTAATTGTGTGTTCACTCGTCGACATTTCACTATAGCCTATATTTAAGTTTTGTTGGTGAACATGCGAAGCATAATACGGACCTATGTAATAGCGATTTCGTCCGTCCGGCCGTCCATAGTTGTGCCTGAGATTTCCTCAAATATGTCAAGGTTTTTTTGATATTCTTCAGAAATTGTTAAAGTTTCTTCAAAGTTCCTTAGAAAAAAATAATGTTTCTTCAGATATCCTTATGGAAGGCTGGAATTTCCTTACTAAATATTAAAGTTTTTCAGACACTCAAGATAGGTTGAAGAATATTTTCCTTAAAAAGTCTACAGAACATTTGATATTTCCTTCAAAGATAACTGTAAGATGATATAATTTCCCAAAATTCTTTAGAGATACTCAAGTGTCTCTTATAACACTGAAGGCTTAAAACTATTAAACTTCTTCAAAATATTTGTGCACCAAGGGCTGTATCAGGCATGATTATTAAACTGTAGACCCAAGGATAAAGAGAACACACGTCGATGTACTTGATTTGTTCATCGTTTTCGACAATGTGATGGAGCTTGATAGCATTGGTCCGACCGCCGCAAAAAAATCACGTGGCCCCATAAGTTCTAGTAGTTCCAGGCAGTCGATGAAGCCTTCCTTATTTGCACGGGTCCAATCCAACTTGTTTCGGAACTCACACTCCCAGATTTTCACTAGCAGCCAATCATGTCTACAACCTTCGTTGTCTAAGCACTCTTGTCGTCGGGTGAGCTCAGCATACCAAACTCCAAGAATATTTTCGATACCTGGTAGTTTCTGATTTCTTTGCAGGTAAACATGAAGGACAACTATGCCACGGACATTTATTAAACTAGTAAGAGATCTTCGAACGCTTCGTCCAACCCGTCTACTTTGTATGGGTCGATATGGTTTTCCCCTCCGCGAGACTGGGAATGCTGCAGTATTGGATTGTCTCGGTGCTCGATCATCCATTTCAACCATTGGAGGGCTTTGACGGATTGGGTCCTTGATGAGGAACCAGAGCGATTATCTGCGAACGCAAGAATTTTCGACGAAACATCCGCATACAGGCCATTGAGATAGTGATGCACATTTGAAAAGAATCCTCTCCGGTAGTTTCTAAAAGCTCTTTTCTGAATCGCAAACATCCTCGCCGAAGCAGTTCCACGTCGCAGCTGCAGTACTTGTACATTTTGCAAATCATGTCGAAAATCTTGCTCTTCTGCTCTTCGTACCAGACGAATAATTATTTACGAGAGGACTTCATGTGATCAGGATTGCAGGTATCAACTGCAGGCCACGGACCGAGTTTTCATAAGTTCTGGTGTAACAAAGGTACAGAAAATAATAATAATAAATAATAATAATAATAATAATGATAATAATAATAATAATAATAATAATAATAATAATAATAATAATAATAATAATAATAATAATAATAATAATAATAATAATAATAATAATAATAATAATAATAATAATAATAATAATAATAATAATAATAATAATAATAATAATAATAATAATAATAATAATAATAATAATAATAATAATAATAATAATAATAATAATAATAATAATAATAATAATAATAATAATAATAATAATAATAATAATAATAATAATAATGAATATGATGATGATGATGATGATGATGATGATGATGATGATGATGATGATGATGATGATGATGATGATAATAATAATAATAATAATAATAATAATAATAATAATAATAATAATAATAATAATAATAATAATAATAATAATAATAATAATAATAATAATAATAATAATAATAATAATAATTCTTCTTCTTCTTCTTCTTCTTCTTCTTCTTCTTCTTCTTCTTCTTCTTCTTCTTCTTCTTCTTCTTCTTCTTCTTCTTCTGCGTTACGTAATCAGTGATAGCCCAAGTCTTGGTAGAATACGATGAACGCTAATTTGATCTCTCCGCGTGAATTGAATCCATATCGGATACTCCAGATTCTGTGTATCAATCTCAAACTCCACACGATCTTGTGCTGCAAAGCCGTGAACCAGTCGTTCGACAAGACTTTCAAAATCGGCGTGTAAAAACTTATCACATGCTTGTTGGTCTCTGAAAGGTAACAAAGAATGTGACGTTTGTGTGTCTCGATGCGGTATTAGCTCTCTTCATCCCCCACTCCGTTGGCTTCTACGAGTTGTTGGTCCGTATTCTCCAGATGATGATTATAAAACTTGAATACTTTTTTTTGAGTACACTGAGGAAGCTTAGGAATAAAGGGCTTGTTTTGTTATAATATTCATTGATAACGCCCAAACCCTCTGAAATTTATCAGAGTGTTTTCTCATGCTAAATTTTGATTGAAAGTATGGCATAGATTCAAAACCTAATGGTCATGTTCAGCTGCTTCCATTTAACTAATGTGGTGGTGGGTTGAAAGAAGTAGATTAACATAGGGAAATTCATAGGGATTTCTGTTGTGATTTCACAAAAAATGCATCATTTTTTATGATGAGGCCTAAAAGTTTCATCCTCCTCAATCCGAAAGGCTAATTGCATCCCTGTACTTCGAGATCTAATAGCAGGGCCACCAAGAGAATCGCGAGCCTCGAGCAAAATGAAATTTGGCGCTTCTTCTGTCTCGAAAAATTATGAAGAGCGAAAATGGCCTTCATCTATTTTGAGTCTAATCGTTTTTGTTATCTGGTTATTGTCAAGTATAGGTTTTTGCCCCTGTTAATTGTTATGCTTTTAGGATCCCCAAAATATGCAAAGGTACATTTGAGACCCTGATCCCGGCCCCTGGGGCAACTTGTCCCCTCCCCCCCCCCCCTTCTCCCTTTGGCAATGTCTACTGGTGGAAAAATTGAACATTCCAGCAAATCACGATTATATTGCTTGAGATAAATGCAACGCTTGGTTGGCGTATCACTTTGTTATCAAGAAATCTTGACGTGCACAAAATTGCTGGTAAGAGTACAGGGTGTGTTTCAGCTTTGACTCTTTGGAACATATACATGGAAACTGATACATTTGTGATGTTCTGTTGTTGTCTTATTGTGTTGCGTTTGTACCTACCTAACCAGTATGGTAAGATTTGTCAATATTCATTATTTCATTGCATGGCGTGATGTTACTTTATGGTGGTGGTTGTGGTTGGATAAGATGGGTAAACATGCTTCTCACGATAATGAAACATTGCATGGACGATATCTGTTTATATTATGCTATAGATATATGATGTTTTCCCCTATGTAGCAATGTCGCCCTTTATGCGGCATAGCTACCCATATGTGGTGTAGATGTCCCTGTATGGCACAGCTTCACCACATATGGCATAGCTTCCCATGCATGATACGGCGTTTTTCTCCTCACCTGCAGCAATAATAGCGGAGGTGCATGACGTCATATCAGGTGAAGTTTTGTTGTTTACGAGGCTATGTTGGTCGGCATATCAATGCGACGGATCTATCAACAGAACCGGTACTCTGCGTGTATTATATACCGTACACACACTGTTTTAGTACACATGTGGCACATGAAATCAATATGAAGCATTTTCTTCCTCTTTAATGGAAATGATTCGAAAGAAAATATTGAAGGAACATAATCATAAGAAAGCTGATCATCATTCTTCTTCCTTGTAAGAAAAAGGATAAAAAATGTAGACTAAAATATTGTTTCTAAAATAGTTTCTTAGTTCTTCAGGATGCTTATCGAGGTAAGAAATTTAAAAAGTTGCCATTTCATCCCACGCGAATAATTCAGTTGAAATATTCCCTAATGGGCTGAAGTTAGTGAGTACATTTTCGAGACTTTTGGAAAAGTAAAGATAAAAAACTCTGCAACACAGTTCCTTGAATATGATATATTGGAATTAAAAACCATTTGGAAAAATATGGTGTAACATCCACTCACCTCACAAGGTCGGCGAAGCGTTGAAAATACTGGGGAGGGAGCTAATGAGGTCAGATGACGTATCATAACATTATAACGGGTAACGTGATAACCAAGTTCACCTAAGATTATTGGGGCTGAAGCTTCAGCCCCCGGCTTCGCTACACCTGCATCAGTTGGGTTTCCCCTGTGAACACAGTGGCAATGAGTCTGCAATTTAAATTCAAGTACCAGGCTCAGCTAAATTTTTTGAGCCACTCAAATTTAGTAAAAAAGCTGCACATTGAAACATTTCACTTTAATTAAGAAATCTGGTGTAAGGGCAAGACTTGCAGAAGGGATAGATTCTCTCCACCTAATTAATTTGTGAAAATATGGGATACACCCAACTTCAAAGGTGAGAATTTAGAGGAAACTTTTTTGGTTGGGAGATTCAATTATTTTAAATTACAGGCCTTTAAATGGATAAAAAAGTCAATCATTGGTCCCCATTTAGGTATTTCATTATTATATTCGTAAAGATATTTTCGTAGGGTAACAAAATTGATCATCGGGTAATGAAAAGGAATGGGAGACTTCCCCCTTCCTTAAATTAGTATGTTAAAAAGACTATGGTTCACTGTCTCCAAATGATGGCCACATAAACGGGAATTGACCTCCGCTAGAGAGGAGGAAGCATGTCCTAGGGGAAAAGTCTTAACTGATTAAGATGCACCTCAAAAGTAAATCATTGCGAATTATTTGATTCATATGAGGTCTGAAGTAAATCTCACCTGATATGAAATGTTTGTTCATATTTTACTGGTGGAACTTGTTGTCTAATCTTTGCGTTTCACTGCAGTTATTTATGATTTTGCCCGTCTGCTCTCTTCCGCTGGAAATCTGTAAAATGATACTCCTTTCTTGTACATCTACGTATGAGTTATATATACCTACATAACGTAAACAAACATTTTTGCCGTCCAGCTTGCCTGGCAGATGGTGATAACGTGATATTTGACGTAACCATGCACGTCCTCTATATATGTTTCCTATCATTACTCGTCACGTATCAGACATACAAACTTAACAGTAAAGAATTCAGTTTGTCACCAAAAATGTACTCAATAAAATTTCTTTTCATGAAATCCTATAGGTAAAATTTGATATTTTAGTAATCAACTTTTTTGCAAGGAGGCAGTTTTTTTCCTCAAATGGGTACTAATTTGAGGCCGTCGGTAAATCTTATGTTTTACACCCCAGTCAAAATAATCTACAAACGCGCCTGGCTCGTTCTGTACGAATTGTGCCTCCCCACCCTCCCATAAATTTGATGAGATACTTACGGCCCCGAGGAATATCATCCTAATCTTCAGCTTGAATCTTTATTACCTTTATATTCATATATTAAGATTCTACCTTAAAGCATCCAAGAGGTGCAGTGGGTAAGTGGTTAACGAGTCTTGCTCGTATGCGAAAGATACCGGGTTTGATTCACGCCGCGAGCGTTGCATTGTGTCCCTGGCAAGACATACTCTACTTGCTCCAGTCAATCAGCTGTAAAAGATGAGTACCAGCATTGCTAAGGAGTTTACCTGCGATGGACTGGCATCCCGTCCAGGGGTAGTGACGTGCCCTCATCTGCTCACGCCAAGGAAACTGGGGATTAGCACTGGCCCAATGGGCTTATTGGCTCGGATGTATTTAACTTATAGCACCTTCATGTCATCTTTAAATGCGAATATGTAATTAATGGCTCGTTTCACAGCTAGCTAATGATTGTTTTTTCTTCTTCTCATGTCATGACAGTCGGATGCAGACCAGCTCTCAGAGGAAGTTATTTCACGTAAGTAGTCTCTTCTCAGTCGTTCCCTTCTAGATGTAAGAATGCAGTAGGAAAGAAAAGACAATTTCCAATTCTATTTAATTATTGTTTTTTGTTCTGTTTGGCACTAGCGTTGGCTACATAATATGACTATCTACATCGTACATAAGAGTAGAGTATGGCATTGTGAGATCACGTAAAAATGTCAATATATTAAAAAGGGGGGGAGGGTAAGGTTATTGCCGAAAACTAAGCAAGTCTCAACATGAATGAGTGCCATTGTGTACGTCCTCTATACATTTTCAACCCACATTAACCTAAAATAACTGAGGGGGAGGAGAGTTGGTAGGGGAGGGGAAGGTCAGAAGCACCCAGGCTCCGCCGCATTTTTTAGTGCCAATGATAATATCCAGTACCATGAAAGAGAAGTATTCTATTATACAATTTAGGACCTTATAATGATATGCCTCACTTTTTGGTCGAACGCTCCTTTAAAACATCTTTTCACTGAATTTCTATTAGTCCATATTCCACCGAAAAGATGTTTTTTTTCACTCAGATCTCAAAGAAACATTTACGCATTACGACGAATATAAAGAAGGAACGATGAAAACGAAGGATTTACTCACCATCATGAAGTCTCTCGGACAAAACCCGACAGAAGCCGAAATGCAACGAATTATCAACGACCTCGATGCTGATGGTAATTTTGTTACATTTCTTTCTTGTTTGCTATACGAAAGAAAGGGCCGCCGAGAGAATCGCGAAATCAGGGAAAAACTAACGTTTTGGTTCCCTTATGTCTCGAAGAATTCAGAAGAGCAAGAAAAAAGGGTCTCCGGAAATTTTTAGTCGAATTTATTCGCATCCTCTTGGCCTTCTAGCTCTCCTCTTCCTCTCGACAGTATTGAATACAAGACGAAAGAATTATTCCTCTCTTCGTCTGCGCATTTGTTGGAATATGCTAATAGATTGTACAATTTCATCCCATTGGTTTACGTTTATAGGTTTGGTTTCATTACGTCCCGAAAGAATCGTGGAACCATTGGAATATTCACATAAAAACTCCCACGACCGTCTACTAAACATGCACTGTTGTATTACGGGAAAATGATCCTTTTTGTCATGCTTGGGTTTACTGATTTATTGATATGCATTTTGTTGCTGGTATCAGGTAGCTCCTCCCACAAACCCCCACGTCGGGCTCTTCCCCAGGCCCAGGGACCTTCTTCCCCAATCCCTCTCGCACTTTTTGGATGAGGAAAATTGCATATTTGCTTACATTTATAATAAGTAAAAAACATTAATTTTAAGGATCACTCAGTTCCTTAAAAGTTGTTCCCATATTGCACCTCGCCCGGCCCCCATATACTTTTACTGTATATACGAATTTCAGATGACTGAACTTTTTTTTACACCAAATGGAAATAAAAAGATGTATGCCATAGGTTGGAGAATATTTGTCCATCTCGATTTCGAAAGAGCAAGGATGAAATGATAAATTAGTTAAGCAAAATCTCTATATTGGTCTGGAGATATATGTACAATTGCTGTATACAAACCAAGACTATTTACCAACATTAATGACTCTTTATTTGAGAACAAGACCTGGCGTAAGCTCTCAGATAATCCTTGAACGGTTCTACAATGTTCACCTTAAGAATGATAAAAATTAAGGTTTCTCCCAGATGGACTGATTAAAGGCCATCTGCTGTGATTAAAATGTGGCGGCGTACATTTTATTCCAAAACGATACTAATTGGCCTATCAATGTAAGTGCACATTGTAGAATTGTGTCTCGACCAATCAAAACACACGAATATAATCTATTTACCTTCACGTTAGAGACGATAACTGGCCTTTAAAGAAATATCCCGTATATTTTCATTTTCATATATGATAGAGGACTATGAAAGAAACAATTTGGTACAAAACTCACTCATGTTAATATCTTTTCCCATCTAGGAGTAGGCAAATTGCATTTCAAAGACTGCAAGTGTGTTGAAAAGTGACCTCACAGTGGACGGTGATGTCATGAAGGCGAATCCAAGACAATTTATGTGTATTCCTTTAAAAATTAATTGCAGCTCTTGTCACATTATTGAAGAAAAAAATGTTCGATTTTTGAGAGTGGGGTATAACATGCACTTTATAAGAACGAGTTTTTCCCATCTGCTCATGACCTTATAGAAGTAAAAAAATGTTTTGGAAGATAAAAATACCACTGTCTTTATGACATCACATTTTACACTGCGAGGTCACTCTAATTCAATTCAATTCAGTTTATTTACTTCATAGGCCACCGGCCTTTTCATATTTACAACATGGCAATGCTTACAGCATCAAAATAGAACATATACATACATTTTCAAAAAACTTAAGGTAAATTAGATTATGCAACTAGTCATATACATCAATTTCTCTTCGAAATACCCAAGTTTTCTCTAAAAAATGACATATATTACATAAAAGGGAATTGCATTTTGTGCGTTACATAAAATGGAATCGCTGAAGTGATGGATTAACATAAAAAATACTTTGGAATATACAATGATCTTATTTCAAAAAAGCATGCGCATTTGAGCAAAAAATGAAACTCATCTTTGAGTTTGTGCATGTTACAAAATGTGTAACTGCGATTTTCACGTGAAATTTTGTTACAGCGGCCTTTATGTATTTCGAGATGTAGACAACCACATAAAAACTAGGATAGCAATGAGCGTAATTTGTTGGATTAGATGCGCGTAATGTAGAGTTTAAATTCATTATGGGTTTTGATTTCAAAGTGCGATAACAAAACGGAATAAGATGATTAACATGGTTCCTCTACCATTTTAATAAAAATGAAAATTCACGGGAACGTTCCTTTCAGGCTGCATGCAAAAACATACTTTATTGTCCCCGAATAGGTACTGGCCTGATTGACTTCCATCCTTTCCTGAACATGATGGCGCGAAAAATTATCGCTGCAGAAAAGAAGGAGGACGTTCGTGAGGCATTTCGAGTTTTTGATAAAGACGCGACCGGATTAATCAGGTAAAGGTGGTTACTCTGACGTCATGATTCGCAGGAAGGGGTTAACTGGCCTCACGGACAACGAGGGGATCGTGTGTGTGTGTGTGTGTGTGTGTGTGTGTGTGTGTGAGGGGGTAGTAATAAATGTGTAACATTATATGGGCATTTCCAATGAGAAGGTGTAAATTCCCTAAACAGCCACACAACTAAATTAATCTCCCATACTTGTAATCCAAAGCCACAAACATTTTGAGATCTGTAACTTCTTTTCAACTCACCCATGTGAAATTTACCACACACAGGTCAGAGTATGGGGATTAAGTTACGTTGTGTGGGAGCTGGAGGCAAGTGGGAAATTAATTATAGCGCAGAAGTTTGGTGACCTTAGGCGCGAACTTGGGTTGCTATTAAAATGGGCTTAGCTATTACCCACGAAATAAGATAAATACATGCAATACTTTCTCTAAAAGGATTACTTCAGTGGTTAAGCATGTTTATCTTATATGAAAGGGGACTTAAAAATAAAGAAAATGATAAAGAAAGCATCCAAAAATCTTATTCCGGTAATTAAAGAAATATGTAGTCCTGTATTATCTGTGTATAAATGACCGGTGTTGTAAGTCTACTCTGGAAGGTTGGCGCCATGATACTCACATTCTTAACAACTGTTAATGTATCTTAAAGAAAATACATCTAGCTTTATTATACATTTACATTTTTTTTCCTCGAACTGTCCTCAGGTTGTATATTGTAATTACCCTGACTAGACTCTAGTAATATTTGAAAGATTTACTACTTTCCTGACCTATCCCATGGTTTTTAAGCGGCAAAATTGCAGGACAAAATATGATATTACACGTAAAGACTTTGAGGAATCTGAAGCTGTGACGTCACAACTAGTCTGATTTTAGTCGTTTCTACACAAATACTAAGTATAAACTTGAAATATTTTCTGAACGGAATAGGATTTTTAAATGCTTTATTTACCATTTTGTTTCTTTGAAGTCCTCTTTCATATAAGATAAACATTCTTGACCACTGAATTAATTCTTTGGTGGATATATGTCTTAACGGAAAGGAAAGAGGTTGGTAGGATGCGTTTTGTCCACTGTTTCAGTGTTTCGATTGGGACTCGATGTGACTTTTTGCTTCAATAAGACAGGTTGACCAAAATCTCCGTATTCAGTCTCTGGAGCTAATCTCAGCTTTTCTTAAATACAGGGTCGCCGAGAGCAAATGTAGGCCCGTGGGAATCTATTGACGGGCCCCTACGACCCCAGCCCCATACGACCATGTGTCCTGGCAAAGCACCCCCTTAACCCCATTTGTAATAATTGTATTTTCTATCGATTTTAGTGTGACGGAGCTCGTGCACGTGTTCAACAACCTGGGAGTGAAACATATCGAGGATGAGATCGAAGAAATGTTGGGTGACGCAGATATTGATAAAGATGGAATGATCGACTATGAAGGTAAAGTAGAGATGATTGATTGATTGATGGATACATTTATTGATTAATTGATTGACTGGTTGATTTACTTATATATTGACTAACTGATTTATTGACTGACTGATTGATTAGATTGATTTTTAATTGACTGACTGATTGATTGATTAATTTGTTGACCTATTTATTGATGGGCTGACTGGTTGATTGGTTAATTGGTTGACCGATTAATTGATTGACTCACTGACCGATAAGTTTGAATTATTGATTGATTGTTTGATTAAGGCCCCTCCGAGATCTTTGGTTGGAAATCTTAGGACTTCACAGCCCATCGTTGCACCCTTCTTGATTTTATTGTAAAGTTTGTATCATTGTTTTAATCTTTTAGAGTACAATGGTTATCTTTGCAGCAAACAGTTCCTTTATTTGACCTTTCACCCCCATCTTACCCACAAACAGCAAAAAATATGTCACTTCATAAAGTATCTTTTAAAATCACTGGCACTTTTTGTTGTAGTTATGAAAATTCAAGAAACTTATTAATATGTTTCCGAAAAATTACAAATTCTTTTTCGATCGATGTAAACATGATTTTAAAATTTAATTTTGATTATCATTTTTATCTTCAACAGAATTTGCAACCCTCATGATATCTGAATGAGTGCGGTATGGCAGATTATCGTCACGTGATTGTGAATTAGACACATATTTGAACAATGTATTTCAAAAAAATGAAAAGGTTATTTTTGATGGTATCTTTGATATAATTTACTTCACAGATTATGAAAAACATCTTAACAACTAGAACACAAGTTCTTATAAATATCCTAGCACCAATGTATACCATTATACGTAAGCAAGACTAATACTACATCAAATTTAAAATTGCCCAATGGGCAACTTTTGAGCAATGGAATAGCTGCTCATTTTTTGTGCATAAATCACTACCATGAACATAGAAATATTGCGCTGTATTTGAATGCCATGGTTGGTCAATGTAAAGCTCTCAGCTTTCGGGTTTTGTTTTAAAAATGTATAAATGTAAAATAAATAAAAATGTAACCAAAGAATACTCCAGCATGTGGTATTATAGAAGTTGCGCAGATGATTTATTTTCACCGGAGTTTGTCGTTTGTCCACGACTGAAAGTGATATATTGCCCAACATATAGGGAGGTCTTGAAGCCTAACCTATACCTAACCCTAACATGTTAGGCTGATGAGGCTGCTTCAAATTTTCAACCTGTACGGTGAGCAATTAATCATTTTTCTCACACGACACGCAAGAAAGAACGGAAGGACTTTGATGAAATAATTGTAATTGATACGTTGTTTATCATAAACCCCCAAATAATTCAAATAAGAAATCTTTAACTAGTGATTCCAATTAAGTTTGTTTATGTTCTCCCTTTTCTGCACCCAATGCCATTCAATAATCCAATATAAAGATGAAAAGTTAAAATCCAGCTTGGCTTAATGTTACTGTAAATACGTGACGAATTAAAGGTGGACTAAACCCAGAAGTAAGGGGTATTTTTTCAATATTCATTGACCTGTTTTACCTTAGTCCCAAAGTGATCAAATATAATTGAATCTTAGAACTATTTGATATGAATACTAGTATTAGAGAAGTTTTATTTCTCCAGGAGGGTCAAAAAGGTATGCTGAGTATTTGTGATTCTGCTCTCACTTTCGGTCTAGTGCTCCTTTAACTATGTTGACATGAGTTTAGCATGTGTGGTGGTCCTTATTCTTAAATTACAAATTAAACACGGAGGCGCTGTTTGAGATACTGCTCGTTTAATGCGTCTTGTAGAACGATTGACTGAAAGATAATCAAAACAATAAACACAAAGCAATTACACAACATTAAAAAAAACTAACATTCAAAGGCGCTAACAAAACAAAGGTGGGTGAAACATTTTCCCTTCCATTGTACACCTAGAGCCATGTCAAACTTTACTAAAAGACTTAACAAAGATAACAAATACAATAGTAAAAATGTCATACCCAAGTAGGTTAGACAACTTCAAGAAAAGAAAAATATTCCCTACAAATCCTCGCCCAGCAGGTTCAATAAACCCACTTAAACAGGAGAACAAACCATGTAAAATGAATTCTCACCGAAACAATTATCCCACCTCCAATAAGGGCCGAAACAAGAGGCTAAACCAACCAGTCAGTCGACATCACAAGCTGAAAATATGAATAACATAACTCTTAACATGTCATACGTAAAATAAAATAAAATAAATTAAAATACTAACTTAAGCCTTCAGAGACTCATAGCAACAACACAAATACGCAAAACCAAATAAATCGCCTCTATGGAATGAGCAACAAATAGGCTATACTTATTCTAATAGAGCACCATAACCTAGGACAGAAACAAACAAGTTACGGAGCCTGAAAAGCGGCAGGCTAGACCTAAGCTCTAGAGTAAATACAACGCTAAATGAGCACCAAACGATAACAACAAATACAGGTAGTCAGTCCCAAGCAGCCCGCTAAGTACACAAAACGTGTAACCGAAGCTCACTGAGTAAAAATAACACTGAAAAGGATTATTTCATGTATGAACTTAAAGACGCAACAGGTGACCGTAAATGATAGCAAAGTTACTAAATGCAAACTGTCTAGGATTTACTACCTACACTTAGTGAAACAAACCTAACATCCTGGCCGAACTTTATTTATCAAAAACTGCTTCAAACAAAAAATAATAACATACCTGACAACCTGTCAGTAACTCCAGGACTCACATGATCAAAATAAACTGAACATCACCGACACAGCGGTCAAAGCACCATTGCAAAAACGCCTAAAACAAAAGGCGAAAATAAACTGATGCAGTACGAGGAAAAAGGTTACCTTGGCAGCCAGAAACCCAAAACGCAGTGTAACCATGACAACAGCACAAAGTAAATGACAAAATCAAAAAGAACAAAATGAGGGCGCAAAAGTAAAATATCATCAAAGGCTCTCAGGTACACAACCAAATTTGGTCTTAACACTCCCGCCCCTTAATTGCGACTCAAGCAATTCTACACCGAAAAGGTACAAAGATCAAATTTCGAATGAGTGACTCGAAATGTCAAATATCAACAAGCTACTACCTCGCTTTAAACACCCGCCAAGTAATTACAATTTCGCCTCAACAAGAACACACAACTTAGACACAGGTCTTTCTAATATCGATGTCTTGGTCCTCACTTGGCATGATCTAACATGTCCTTTCTGGTCATTGAAGGTTGTCGTAACTACTCCCATAGGCCAGCTGTTTCTCGGAACTGACTTGTCAACAATTAGCACAACATCACCAACTTGCACATTTCGCGTCTGTCGCTGCCACTTGGTGCGTTGCTGTAGAGTGACTACATACTCTCTTCTCCAACGGGACCAGAAAACATCTACCAGGTACTGTGCTTGTCTCCAACGCTTTCTTGCATAGACATCTATGTGCTCGAATACCCCAGGAGAAGCCAACACTCTAGCTCGTGGGTTTATCAACATATTCGGTGTCAATGGTAACAAATCATCAGGATCTGGTGACGTTGTCGTGAGGGGTCTGTTGTTTAGGATGTTTTCAGCCTCACAAAGTACAGTGCTGAGCAGATCATCATCAAGTGTGCGAGGTTGTTCTTTCATAAGACTGTAAAGTATCTTTCGAGTCGTCCTTATCATTCTTTCCCACACACCGCCGAAATGAGATCCCGTTGGTGGATTGAAGGACCATTCAATCCCTCCTGAACATAATGTGTCAGCCATCCTGGTCTGGTCAACCTTCTTGAGCAACTGCCTCAACTCTTTCTCCGCCCCAACTAGGTTAGTACCATTGTCAGATGTGATACTCTTGATTGGACCTCTCCTTGCCATAAACCGTCTAATAGCGTTGACACAAGCATCTGTGTCCAAAGAATGTGCAACTTCCAAATGTACTGCTCGGGAAGAAAAGCAAGTGAAAATCACCCCATAGCGTTTTACTTCTGATCTCCCCCGACGCACCATCAAGGGGCCAAAATAGTCCATACCACAGTGTGTGAATGGTGAAAGTTCAGCCTCAACTCTCTTTGCTGGTAGGTCTGCCATCAACTGCTCACATGGTTTTGCTTGGTAGAGACGACATCGAACACAGTCTCTAGCCACTTTCTTCGCCAACTGGCTGGCTCCGTAGATCCAAAATTTCTCCCTTACTTTGGCTAGGATGCTATTCCTTCCCAAGTGGCCCACTGCACAATGTGCATCTTGCACAATCAAGACAGCAACTCGCGATGATTTAGGAAGAACCATAGGATGCTTCATGTCATAGGATAATTCTGATTTGCTCAATCGACCTCCAACACGAATGACTCCGTCAGTAGTCAGCATAGGAGCATGCTTAAAAGCGAACTTCCCTTGAGACACTCTTTTCTTTGGACAAAGCTTCTATTTCATCTGGATATGCCTTTCTTTGGATATCTTTAATGATTTTCACTTCACTTTCTTCCAACATTTTAAGAGTCAGTCGTTGAGCACCTTCAAATTCTCCTGTTGATTTGCCAATCAAACTCAAGAACTTCTTCTTTGCCACGAGGACATAGGCCATGATTCTTTTCAAGGTCTCCCACTTAGAAATTCTTGTCGCTAAATTCTCTGTAATTGAAGTTTCATCGCATTGAAGAGCTGCACAGCTAACCTTCACTTCTGGATCCTTATCTTCCATTCTCATATCAATCTTCTGCTTTGGCCATTCTGCTTCACTCCTCCACAAGAAGGCTGGACCACGAAACCAAATACTGTCATTAAGCATTCCAACTGTCTTGACCCCTCTAGATGCCAGATCTGCTGGGTTCATCTTTGTGTCAATGTGGTGCCACTGAGCTGGAGTAGATGCTTCTCTAATGACCTGTATACGATTTGCAACAAAGGTATGGTACCTTGCCCTGTCATTAGCTATGTATCTTAGTACAGCTGTACTGTCAGTCCAATATAAAACTCTGTCAATCTTTACATCAAGTTCTTTCTGAACCATAGCAGCCATCTTCACCGCCAGAGTAGCAGCTGTAAGTTCCAACCTAGGGACTGTTATCTTCTTTAGCGGGGTTACCCTAGCCTTAGAAAACAGGAAGGAACAGTGCACGTCTCCCTCAAAGTTGGTTTGTCTTAGGTATATCACACATCCATATCCTACTTCACTGGCATCAGCAAAAGCATGTAGCTCTCTGGACATTACCTTGCCAAAGTCTGCTGGCCCATAACATCGAGGAATCTTAACCCCTTCTAAACCTTCAATGTTTGTCTTCCATAGCTCCCAACTCTCCAGCACCTGGATTTCAGGGTTATCATCCCATCCAGCTCCCGTTCTACACATCTCCTGCAAAATGGACTTGGCTGGTAGCATGAGTGGGGCAATAAATCCCAAAGGATCATAAATCGAGCTCACCACTGAAAGCATCATTCTTCGTGTAGCATCTGTTCTCTGAATCTTGCTTTTAAACTGGAATTCATCTGTCTCTACATTCCAGAGCACTCCCAGGGTCCGTTCTGTGGGAAGTTGCGAAGAATCTAAGTCCAAATCCCTCAATTCCTTAGCTCTATCTTCCATAGAGATCTCTCAAGACTTCTCTCATTACTGGACCATTTAGTCAGGTTAAACCCTCCTCCTTTACACAATGACTTCAACTCTCTGACTAACTTGACAGCATCTTCAACACATTCAACAGACTTTAGAGCGTCATCCATGTAGAAGTTGTGAAGTAGCGTGTTCACTGCTTGTATGCTTACCTGGCATAAGTTGTCTGCGGCAGCTCTCCTCAGGCTATAGATAGCACATGATGGGGAAGACACAGCTCCAAACAAATGAACCCCCATACGGAAGGACTGTGGCATCTGAGTTGTATCTCCTTTCGGCCACCACAGGAATCTTAAAAGATCTCTCTGGCTCTCGGGCACTTTAACTTGGTAAAACATGCATTCGATGTCACTGGAAAATGCTACGGGATGCTCTCTAAATCTCATCAACACTCCTTGGAGGTTGTTCATCAGGTTGGGTCCTGCAAGCAAGACTTCATTTAAGGATGTTCCACAATACCTTGACCCACAATCAAACACCACTCTGATTTTATCTGGCTTTCGGGGGTGATATACACCATGATGAGGTATGTACCACTCCTTCCCTTCTTCGGGTTGCCCTGCTGGAACCTCCTCAGCATACCCTTTACTTATCACATTTTCCATAAAAGTGATGTAATCCTCTTTGAACTTGGGTAGCTTCTTCATCTTGTTCTCAAGACTCATCAGCCGTTTCATCGCCATTTGTTTGTTACTTGGTAATCTTAGCTGTTGATTTCGGAGTGGTAGACTCACTTGATAATGACCATTGACCATCTGGCAGGTACTGTTCATTAGCTCCATAAACTTTTATCTTCCCAAGACCATTCTTTGCGGTCATCTACCGCTTTCTCGGGAAAGTCATAATTCAAACTTTGTCTAAATAGGTTCTCTAAGTTGCTATCAGCCTGAGTGAAGTTACTAGATATTACTCCACTCCCTCCACGTTTCACTCCCCAAGCAATCCATCCAAGAGGGGTTTTAGTCGCATATGGACTACCTAAAGGGCCCGTCCTAACATCAACAGGTGCGTAAGCAGCAGGAACATTATTGCCGATCAACAAATCAACGCGATGGACATCCTTTAGTCTAGGGAGATTCAGGTCTCTCAAATGTTCCCATGCTTCAATATCTTTTTCAATCGGAATATGACCTTCTTCTACAGGCAGGCTGGACTTCGTAAACACTGGAGGCAGATTCACTTGAACTCCATCTCCACTGATTGCTTCTATCTTCAAACCGGAAATAATTGTGGTGGGCACGCTACAGGGGGCTCCCATCGTCTTCATCTTAAGTAGTGTCTTTTTACCACTCGCCTTTAGCTCATGTGCTAACATTTCAGTACAGAACGACACATTACTGCCAGGGTCCAAAACGCATAACATTCTGCAACCTTAGAACCCTTAGTCACCTTCACTGGAATAATGGGCATGGTGCAACTACTAGAACTCGTGGCATTAGCACAGACTGACTGATCAGCAGTCCTAGCATTAGTTGATGCCTGTGTGTTACTGGTTGGATCTCGCCCTCGTGCGAAATCATGTAAAAGGGTGTGGTGGTTTCTCTTACATACTTCACAGCCCCACTGGCTGCACGGCATGTAATTGACATGTGCCCTTGGTAAGACACCTAAAACACAACTTCAGACCACGTATTAGATCTCTCCGTTCGTCGAGGGTCATATCATGAAGCCTTGGGCAACTAGCAAAGACATGAGGGTCCTTGCAATTCCAGCATTTAAGACTCCTGTCTTCTACGTTGGTCACAGCGGTAATCTTGGCCTTTCCATGATCTGATTTTTGTTTTCTCTCTGGCACCAAATTATTTCTGCCATAAACTGGGTCATTTAACTTGACTGACTCCGTCTGAACGAACTCGACCAAATTGTTGAACCCAATTCTTCGTCCCTTGTGACGAAGACCTTGCACGATACCCCTCCATCTGTCGTGCAGATAGAATGGAAGCTTCTGAAGAATATGTTTTAAGTTTTCAGAAAATTCCAGGACACCCAAACCCCCAACACACTTGGTAGCTGCTTCGCATTCTTTCAGAAAGACTGCAAACTCATCTAGAGCCTTGGGGTCATCTGCACGAATGGGTGGCCAGTTCAACACCTTCTGGACATATGAGTTAGCAATAACCTCAGGATCCCCATATCTTCGTTTCAGTTCCTTAATAGCAGCCGGATAGCCAACCGCAGCATCCAGATATGAAAACCCAACCACAATTTGATGAGCTTCACCATTAGTGTACTGCTCTAAGTAGGCAATCTTCTCATCGTCAGAGCACAACCCTTCAATTCTAGACCTGAATTGTCGCATGAACTTATTGAATTCCATGCAATCCCCACTGAACTTCTTAATCTCTAGTTTTGGTTTCTGCATTTCGATCAAGACTTCACCAAGTTTTTTGCTGTCCTGTTGCTCCGAGTGCCAGGCAACTGTCCTGCGAGGTCTAGCTTCTCCTCCTTCAATGCAGCTCTTTCATCCCCTCTGCTTGGGTTGCTGACTTCTCCTACACTCTCATCATCTAGACATTGGCTATTTTCTTGATCTTCAATTTCTTCCAAAACCTGGCTTCTTCCTCTGGACTCCGCTAGTTCCTTCTCAATTTTATGTGCTTCTGCTTGATGCTGCATCTCTATTTCTAACAGCTTCAGCTTCTTTTCTAAGGCCTGCCGTTCCTGTAATAATTGTTTTTTATTAAGTAATTCCTTTTCTCTAGCTATTTCAGTCAGTTTCATCGATGACGTTTTGCTACACACCGATGACCTTGATTCCGATTTAGACCCAGCTTTAAAAGAAGAACCTAACTCCTTAGACTTAATAGCAAACCACTTTTCTACATTTGACTTAACATTTGTGACATAAATTATCCTTTTATCATACCAATTATCTAAATGCTCTACTTTAGCCTCTTCATTAAGCAATTTGGAATATTCTTCATTAATGTTCATGAAATGTTCATACTTGCTTAACCAGTTAGAATAAGCGTCTTTCACTTTTTCATTTGATGGGCTTTCTTCAACTAGGGACTCTATTTCCTCTGAAACAGCTTTGAGATCTTTCCAAGCACTTCTTAGAGCCTTGAACTTCATCTCCATCGTATACTCTTGCCCCTTTGCTGTTGGAAACTTTTCCCTACTCTCAGATGACATCTTGGTTGAATATCCAACTAGGTACTGGTAGTTGTTTCGTCAATGAATGTGGTGGTCCTTATTCTTAAATTACAAATTAAACACGGAGGCGCTGTTTGAGATACTGCTCGTTTAATGCGTCTTGTAGAACGATTGACTGAAAGATAATCAAAACAATAAACACAAAGCAATTACACAACATTGAAAAACTAACATTCAAAGGCGCTAACAAAACAAAGGTGGGTGAAACATTTTCCCTTCCATTGTACACCTGAGCCATGTCAAACTTTACTAAAAGACTTAACAAAGATAACAAATACAATAGTAAAAATGTCATACCCAAGTAGGTTAGACAACTTCAAGAAAAGAAAAATATTCCTACAAATCCTCGCCCAGCAGGTTCAATAAACCCACTTAAACAGGAGAACAAACCATGTAAAATGAATTCTCACCGAAACAATTATCCCACCTCCAATAAGGGCCGAAACAAGAGGCTAAACCAACCAGTCAGTCGACATCACAAGCTGAAAATATGAATAACATAACTCTTAACATGTCATACGTAAAATAAAATAAAATAAATTAAAATACTAACTTAAGCCTTCAGAGACTCATAGCAACAACACAAATACGCAAAACCAAATAAATCGCCTCTATGGAATGAGCAACAAATAGGCTATACTTATTCTAATAGAGCACCATAACCTAGGACAGAAACAAACAAGTTACGGAGCCTGAAAAGCGGCAGGCTAGACCTAAGCTCTAGAGTAAATACAACGCTAAATGAGCACCAAACGATAACAACAAATACAGGTAGTCAGTCCCAAGCAGCCCGCTAAGTACACAAAACGTGTAACCGAAGCTCACTGAGTAAAAATAACACTGAAAAGGATTATTTCATGTATGAACTTAAAGACGCAACAGGTGACCGTAAATGATAGCAAAGTTACTAAATGCAAACTGTCTAGGATTTACTACCTACACAATTAGTGAAACAAACCTAACATCCTGGCCGAACTTTATTTATCAAAAACTGCTTCAAACAAAAATAATAACATACCTGACAACCTGTCAGTAACTCCAGGACTCACATTATCAAAATAAACTGAACATCACCGACACAGCGGTCAAAGCACCATTGCAAAAACGCCTAAAACAAAGGGCGAAAATAAACTGATGCAGTACGAGAAAAAGGTTACCTTGGCAGCCAGAAACCCAAAACGCAGTGTAACCATGACAACAGCACAAAGTAAATGACAAAATCAAAAAGAACAAAATGAGGGCGCAAAAGTAAAATATCATCAAAGGCTTTCAGGTACACAAACCAAATTTGGTCTTAACAGCATGTATGAAATAAACCGGTTTACAATGATTGTGTGAATAGAAATAAGAAGTAAAAATGCAGAAAATGATGTGTTTGTTTCTGTTGTGTGTTTAATCATAATATTAAACCGCCATAACGTGTTCTCGCAATAAAGATTTTTGTGTATCTTGTGCTTTCTTTACACCTAAAATAAATTCTACGGTGGAAATCATTTCTTCAAAACTATTTTCATTATAGACTAAGTAAGGATTTCGATTTTTCAGTCCAACAATTCCCAAGCCTCATAATTTCGCTGTGTTGATAAGGGCTTAGACGTTAGCTCGGACGAATTAGTATCTCTTTCTAAATCGGCGTCTGTTTCTACATAAAAAAAAGACAAGGAAAGAAGACAAAAAAATGATACAAATGTACTCCATATTCACTACTTATGTTAAAAACTGCCGTTACGGCTCGGAGACGTAGGGTGTGTCCCTCGTTCCAGTTTAAGTCTTCTCGGATACTTATACGAAGTACAAACGGCCTATACATTCCTTATTCCGATCATGTTTTCTGCAAATTTTACCAAATGTTTTTGTCATTCTGTCTTTAGTTGCTTCATAGCCTACACGTAAGAGAAACCATACACTTTAACCTTTAACCCCAAAGGGTCGTCCTCCAACAACCTGGAAATCGTTCATCAACATGAAATGTGAAAGCGGCTTCAGGCAATTTTTCTTCATACAAATCGCCTATAACATTCTTATAATATGTCAAACAGCCATCACCTTTCCTTTCATCATTGTCCTTATCATTAGCTTCGTCATAAAGATCACAGCATTCACCTCCTGTGCCCGGCTCCTTATCAGACCAATACCCGCTTACGTCTCTAGTAAGAATACAAAAATGATTCAAAGGTCAATTCGAACAATTCTCCACGGCGCCTCCCTATAGCGCAATGGTGCTTCCATCGTATCATATGCTATAACATCCGCCAGAGGATCCCGTCCTACAAGCCCTTTCAAAAGCCGTGATTATATAACCAAATGCAGTTAACATTTCCCTTCGAGCTTTTTGTTTTAGTGCCTAATTATTCATCTCAACCAGGCCAGGTTCTGTATATTTCAAGAGATTTCCCCCCGCTGCCCCCCAATATGGAGCCCTTTTAGTCAACTCCCTCTCCTTTAAGTTCATAAATGCTATCATCTAACGGTTGTTGTTGTTTTTACCTCCAACATACAATCGATACCTTTCACCATATGTATCTTCCATCTTTCATTTGTTTTCACATCTCCCTCCCGTGTCACATATGTATCACACACCTCCTGCGCAATAATAGAATGCGCAGACTTTGCCGCACCTTCCAGTCTAGTAAAAATATCTCAGCAATATGACAAAACCAAAACAACTTATGCAACCTTTCATTCAACAAATCTGCAGAAATCATACAAAATGTAGAAATTATAGTATGCATCCTTTCCTCTGGTAAATGCTTCCAAATTGCATGTGTCTCGCTATACATATCATAAGATGATTTGGGTACAATTTGTTGAAGCCACATTAAACGTCTAAAAATATTTTCTTGCCAAATCATTACCGATTGAGTGACCCACTCTTTAATGTAGTGAACATGTAATACTAGGGCATGGACCTTTTCCTTAAAACTCATAGAATCCATCACCGGAAAATTACATCCCATATTATTCAAAAAGTGCAAGGATCTCCAATAATCATCATGCCCAGGAACATGCTTAAGAAAAAATGTATTGACACAATCTATAGCATTATCATGAAAATCTTCCTAAAAGTCGATTAATTCTAACACTTCTTCGCCTTTTCTGAAAAGAGAAGAAATGTTATCGTTAGTAACATTATAAAAAAATTAAACACTTACACAGAGAAAAAAGTTTTGAATAGCCCTGTTCCATAGCTTCCAAAACCTTAACATCACACAGTCAAATTTCTCGACATAATTATCAAATGCATTTATGAGAGGCGGAGAAACAGGCGTTGAAACAGGTTTCGGTGGTGGGGAAAAAATGAGGCTTTGAAACCATAGACGTTTGTAATTGATGCTGGTTATTCTTCGCTTTACAATGAAGAAATTTATCAGGCATCGAGAGAGACACAACAAAATGAGGTCGTTGATCATGACATCTGATTAGGCGACACTGAAGGTAGCGGTAAAGATGCATGCTCAGGGAATTGAGGTTTGGGTGAAGACCTCGGCGCAGGTCCTGGTAGTCTTGATACTATTTGCCGAAATTAAAAATTTGTCTTTTGTGCTGGCTTCAATGCTGTCTTTTGAAATTGTTGTGGGTACGGCGACCATCTACGCTTAACAACTCTTTGACGTCTTCCTGGTAGAAACTGTCCAACATAGTTCTTTGTAACAGAGCGGTCCATCTTCTTGAAATTATAATCTGCCACTTTTGGTATCCTATTTATAGATGTTTTTGGCGCGTATTTTTTCCACCACTGACTCCTAAGTCAATTACTTCCGCCACCTTCTTTCCCCGCCATCTACTGTTGCTAATCATGGTAAGCTCTATAACGCCACTTGATCCCTGGGAATTTCCGTTATCAATGATTTTTTTTCCGATTCGGTTTATTAAACCTTTTTTTTTTTTTACAGGATTAGGCGCAACTTACATTTCCTAGGAATAAAAGGGTCAAATTTGTAGCAAGCAGTTTATTTGTCTCGCTATGACTTAGACATATACCGGATCTTGTGGCTCTCCTTTCACCAATCGGACTAAAGAACCATTTTCTAATATCTAGTCCAAGCCTACCATTCCATTGAGTTACTGAGGCTATTTTACTATCGCGCAATCTTTTTTAAACCAACGTTTATTAGTGTCGTTTCGCCTACTATTATTGTCGTTTCCCCTACTATTATTGTCATCGTCATCGTCATCATCGTCATCGCCATCGCCATCGCCATCGCCATCACCACCACCATCATCATCATCATCATCATCATCATCGTCATCATCATCGTCATCGCCATCGCCATCGCCATCGCCATCGCAACCACCACTACCACCACCACCATCATCATCATCATCATCATCATCATCATCATCATCATCATCATCATCATCATCATCATCATCATCATCATCATCATCATCATCATCATCATCATCATCATCATCATCATCATCAGAATTAGAATCAGAATCATCATCATCATCATGATTGGACCAATGCAATAAAATCCCTAAAATTGAATACAAATACATCTTCAGACAAATTAAAAGACTTAACATCACGCGGTACAGAAGCAATTGACAATTTTTATGAGTTTTTTATTTGAGCCCATCTTAAGCTTTGAATCTTTTTTTTCTTTTATATTCAGCAAATATATTCCATCTATTTTCAATAGAAGGATGAAACCATTTGTTAACAGAAACATTGGTGTCCATAACATCTGTCCCATCAAAGAAATCATTCCGATCTTGCTCTGTAGGAAGTAGGAGGTTAAGCCGCTGCACTTATAATACCTGCTGTAGACTCTATACGTTTATTACCAAAACTATACCACCCTATAGCTTTACCTGTCGCAAGCTCTCACGAAGCGCTATTTGACAGTGATGTTTGTAAATAACCTTTGTATGCATAAGACAACGTCTTATCTGTTACCGAAACACCGTTCAAAGACTATTAAATATTTGATTATTAACGACAATATCGTTGACTTCCACAGCAGCGATTGCAACATTGGTAGAACTATCAACGGTATTGATACCTGCCTTATTATTTTCTAATTGTAACCTCAAATACAATTGAACATTGTGCAAATCCCTGAAATGATTATCACTAACTGCAGGAATTGTACATTTCAAGGGACCGTACCCCTGTACCCCACTTACATGATAAATCTGTTCTTCATAAACATTTTCTATTGACTGTTGTATAGCTGGTTCTAGATCAAAATAAGACAGTTCACTCAAATCGACATCATACGTGGAAGGACCCGTGTTTCTCTTTTTAAACATAGAAAGCATATCATGTCCAAAATTATCTTCGATAATGTTCCATGGTGTGGTTATACAGATAACATACATAACAATGAAAACAGAAGAAGTTTCCACAGCCTTTTATAGACTATTTCTAAGCATGTAAAAGATTGTACAAAACTTCTCGGCGATTGGCGATCAAAATCTCCTCATAAAATTCGCATTACGTCAACACAACGACGTAACGACGTCGGGGAGCAGGATGAAGTCTTCAAACTTCTCTGGGACCCAAACATGGAAAAGAAGTCGTGGTAGGCCAGCCTCTTGAGTTGTCCTTCCAGGTGCCATGGATGATCGCAAGCAGTGGAGAATCTTTGTCGGCAGTGCCTGAGTTCTATATGATTTGATGATGATGACGTCAACACAACGACGTAACGACGTCGGGTAAGGCGTCTTCAAACTGATAAAATCAAGCCGGGTTTTATATGTTTCCAAAATCAGAGATAAATCAAAACCAAAAAGAGTACTAAACCCTTAGCCCACCTTTCAGGACACATATTAATACTGCCATTACTATCATACACTCCTATAGCCTGCATCATTTTGGCCCAAGGTTCTACAATTTTACGTGATGGTTAGAATCATTAACAAACTGTATTTCTAATTCATCTTTTGGTATAAGTTTATTGCCTGCTTTCAGTTAAATTCGGTCAATTTATGATGTTGGAAATAAAATGGGTCCTTTTGTTTATCTCCTGCATATGCTACATCACCAACCAAAACCATAAACACACGCTTAGGTATCTTACCTTATAAAAAATGTTGTACACTAACTGTGTTAACACCTTGTGCACTTGTTTTGTTATAAACATAAGAACGCGTTAAAGGTATTCGCGTGTTATTGGTGGCCCAAATCTTTTCAATTTGTTGTTGTCTGGTCGTATTAAATTTTACTCTAGTTACTTTAAGAGTCGCTCTTTCAATTTATATAGCAAAATTCTTTCCTTTCGTAATATCATCACCGTACAACAGAACAAAATCAACAGATGCACAATTCATACGAATGTCTACATTTATATTGTTAGACAGCAATAAATCAGATTTAAAAAATATCACTACCCAGACATTTTTTCAAAGGATTTAGCCGTAGAAGAACTATTACGCATTCTCGCACCGCGTTCCTTCCAACCTGATTTGAAGACATCACTAGCATACCACTTTGCGACACCTGTTCCGTCATCATCTGGTTTATCAACCTCCCACCCTCTCCCTTTCAACAATGTCTTTTGCGCTTCAAAATCGAAAGACAACACAGTTTCTATATACGTCTTGTAAAGATAATGCAAGGACTGATCACTGACTTCAACGCTATTTAATTTGATTTTAATATCTTGAAACAAGGAAGACATTATATTATTACATGCCGAAATGCAGTAGCCAAAGCAGTATTACTATTTGATTTATCAACCAACTTGCATTGGAGTAACAACTGAGTATTGTTTAAATCTAGAAACAAATCTGTAAAACCAGGTGTACAAATTCTATTTGACTTCATGGCTTGAGATCGCCCAAAGGTTACAAATTCTGTATACTTATCCAATATAGCTGTTTGTATAGGTGGAAAGCTGAAATAATTTAGTTTGGTTTTATCAACCATGAGAATTGCCAAATCCCTACCCACTAACCCGCAAGGGGGATCGAAAGACGCAACACATTTTGTAAGTAGAACATGTTTTTTTCGTCAATTTTTCCTACGTGTTAAGTCAATAGGAGAATTTTTTTTTAAATAGTTTTTTTCTTTCTCTCCTAAAGTCATTTCTATATGAAATATGACCCGATCCCAACTGAAAACAATTATCCGGGCCTAGTTGTAAGGTCCCCATGGGGTTTCGGGGTCAAATCCTTACCCACTAACCTGCGAGGGGGGTCGGAAGACGCAACACATTTTGTAAGTTGGACCATGGATTTTTACCTCCATGGTTGGACTTATGACATTTATTTCGCGATTTTTCCGCACAGCAGAGATTATTCTAGTGAGATAAACATCTCACTTATGCCCACATGCTCTTAACAACTCCCTGGCTACAGTACACAGTCATATGTCATCTATGGAATCCCAAAAGGGCAATTTTGACACGTACTACTACTGTTTTGACACGTACTACTACTGATTTGACACGTACTACTACTGTTTTGACACGTACTACTACTGTTTTGACACGTGCTACTACTGATTTGAACAATGACAGAATGAACACTAAACACACGGCCTTTTTTTTTACGTAAGAGGTGTTGTACGTCGACTCGCAAACTTGCCCGTTTCTTGAAAAATACATTTTACATTGGTTGCATGAGACTAAAAGTACGCAGGCGCGCTTTCCTTCAACTTATGATGATCTGGAATGAGCGAAATGCAGATCTTGTTTATTTTGGGGCATTACGTATTTGGTAGGTTCGGAACAGCTGGTTCTTTTGACCTGGAGAACTAACGCGATCTTTGGGCACAATTGATATTTGTAGAAAACTGCAGAAGAAAGTAGGTAGGGGCCTGTGCATTTTTTTTTCATCACTAACGTTAGATGTTTTATAATATTCGTATTATCTTATTCAGACTTTCAGCTGCAATAAAAATCAAGAATGTACGACTGCACTTCGCATTCGCTCACGCTTCAGTACAGCATTGGTATAAATACCAGTTCCACGAATTTGTTTTGTAGCTGCTAAAGCCTTGGTTGGAAGCTTTACTGCTTATGCACCTATTATTATTATTAGATTATGTTTATATAACACTTATTCTAAAAGAAAGCTCTAAGTGCTTTACAAGAGCATGAAAAAATAAAAAGTTAATTACTTATCAATACATAAAAGAAACAAAATAGAAATGATTAAACACCTAAAAGTAGGCCTAGACTACCCCCAAAAGCTAATATCAGCAGTAGACTATAGGAATAAAATAAATAATTAAGTTTTAAGCGTTCAGTTTAGATACATGAATAAGATCAAACAGTTAATAAAAAAACAGTAAAAACTACCAATCTTAAACACAAAACACTAGTAAGAGAAATACACAAGTTATCAAACAATTAAAATGCATTAAAAGGTAAAACCTGGAATGAAAAAACTACAAATAAAAATAATATTTAAAAAGTTAAAGTAAGTCACTGAAATACTGTTTAAAAAATGCATTTTTAAATCACGTTTAAAAGAAGTAAGTGACGGAGCATTTCTTATACATAAAGGGAGGGTGTTCCATTCCTTGGGGACAAAAACTTCAATAGAGCGATCGCCAGTTTTACTGATAGTTTTGGGAACTTGGTGAAGATTTTTATTGGAGGGTCTAAGAGAGCGTACTGGTTTGTATGGTTAAATGAGTTCAATTAAATACTTTAAAGCAGTGCCTTGTAAACAATTAAAACAAAAAACTAAAACTTTAAAATGCACACAGCATTCTATGGGCAACCAGTGAAGTGTAAACAGAATAGGTGTAATATGGTCTCTTAAGCTAGTTGTCATGATTAATCTGGCAGCAGCATTCTAAACAACCTGTAGACGATGAATTAACGACTTATTTACACCAATTAAAAGACTATTAGCGTAATCAATCATAGAAATTACAAGAGCCTGTATAAGAGTCTTAGTTGTATCAATATCTAAGAAGTGACGGATTTGAGCAATAGAACGCAAACTATACATAGCACTTAGACATTTTGCAGTAATGAAATTATGCATGGACATTTCTGAATCAAAAATATTGCCAAGGTTTTCCACTTTCGATGAAATTTTTACTCTTACTCTGTTAACATTTAACGATAAAGATGGCAGTTGTGTCAGGGAAGTTTACTGCTAGTCAAAATGAATTCGGTTTTATCATCATTGAGTTTTAGAAAAATAGTAAGCATCCACTTCTTGATGTCTTAAACAGTTTTCCAGACAATTAACTTGATCAGCAATATCTTAATTATCAAAAGAAATGTAAGGTTGAGTGTCATCAGCATAGAAATGATATCCAATGGAATAGCGCTTTATGATGTCAGTAAGGGGTGCAGTGTACAAGGTAAACAACAGAGGACCTAATATGGACCCTTGTGGAACACTGATGTCCAAAATATAATGCTTCCTAGTTGAGACCATTAACTGTGACATGTTGAGATCTGTTCTCTAAGTAGGATTTTAGCCAGAGAAATGCACTGTTCTTGATCCCAAAACGAGTCGACAGGCGGTTCAAAAGAATACTATGATTCAAAGTATCGAATGCAGCGATGAGGTCTAATGAGACGAGGGCCGTCATTTTCTTCTTGTGCATAGCCACTAAAATACCTTCCATGCATGCCCGCCTCCCCTCTCATTAAGGCCTTGGTGGAATATTAAGTAAGGGTTAGTAGAGGTTATATGGAGGTCAAGTGTGTTAGAATCAGGTCATGTGACCAGATTGCATATTTATAGCATGGAAGGTAAGTAAAACTCTCATGAATATCCCCGCTATGCTAAGTGGGGTATATATATATAGATATATTTATATATAAATATATATATATATATATATTTTTTCAGACGCCAAGAGACGATATACTGTATATATAACTAATTATAGTCTCTCAGACTTTTCTGCTTATGCCACAACCCACGGCTGGACAATATGAGCCGCGGAGGTCTGAGGCAGTAGTCTACTTTGTTAGCTTATACTGACTTACCCCCTGGAGGTTCCTGACTCGATGCTACTGAGTCGGAAGGACCGCGTGCAGAGGTCTGTCGGATGTAAGTTATTTCTGAGACTATGATGATCAGCTAAGTGCCGTCTTGTCTTGAGATGTAGCTTAGAATAAACCACACAATACTAGGATCCACGTCTTGATGAGACCCCGGAGACCTCGACCATCCTGGACTTTACACAAGGCCATTTATGGCCGCCAGAGTAGAGGGTACTAGCCATGAAGGTGATAGTGCTTCCTCTCACAGCGAACATCTCTGGCGAGAGACTGGCTGAGGCTCATAGTCCGCTTTGCCAGTCTGGTGGATGTAGTCCCCGTGTGCAAGTTTCACATGAGGAACCTTCTGCTAGACCTTCGGCAGTCCCTTCCAAGACACCTCAGTACCTCCGCTTTACACCTTCAGACGGTGGCCACCCATGTTAGTGGTGGTGCAGACACGCCCAGCATACTGCCGGGCATTTTTACATTTTGCCACTAGTGCTGAGCAAAGCAGTTCAGATACGGACCGACTTTACACCACTGTTGTGGTCTCTCTCTTTCAGACAGAGAGAAATAGAGTCCAGGAGTTTCTGGAATTCTTTCTCTCATTTTGGCGCAGGACGAACTATGTCAGCCTTAAGGTCGCTCACCTCTTGGGCTAAGAGAACATGATCACGGATCTATCGTCTCGCCTCAGTGGACCTATGACCAGATCGATCTAGACTTTTTTCGGCTTCCCGGACGTAGGTCAGTCCATGTCCATAGATGATCGCAAGCTATCTAATCTCTGCTTCCTACCTCCTGACTCGCGGGTTTCGGAGTCGACGCATTCACTTTCAAAGGGACTCACTATGTGAGTTACGCTTTCCGCCTTTTGTGTTGGTACCGAGGGTACTAAGCAAGGCGATGTACAACCAGTAGCGCCCATTTGGCATGGCCAACTGTGGATCCCTCAGCTGCTGAAAACTTTTGCAGGCTTTCTGTACGAGCCTCTGGTCAGGGTAACTTTTGTCTCTTTTCCGGGCTCCACAAATTGCACCACAGTCTTAGAGTACCTCGTTTGACTGTGTAGCATCTGACCACCAATCCTTGGCGTAGCAAGGCTTTTCTGAGGCTCTAGGATAGCCATTGCAGCCATCCACTGAAGTTTTCCAGTTGGGTCGATGGTCACTGACTCACAATCACTGGGGAGATAAACAAACAAACCTTCTTTAGCTTCTTGTGTCCCTGTGGGTCACACAAGTTGTCTTAGGCAGATGGGGGAAGCTCTGCTCGAGCCACCCCCCACATTTCCACTTGGGGAGTTGACGCTTAAGTTTTTTGCTTTCTGCAGACTCTACTAAGTGCAGACCTTCCCCTCCAAAGAAGGTCATTGTCATCTTTTGCCCGGCATTCGTTCTGCCGCTTTTCATGCCTTCAGACCTACCAGAAAATGGGGTATGGTGCTCTGTCTGGCATCTTTGAAGTTGCTTTAATAAGTGCGCAGCCGATGTTTAGCATAACAATTACGTACTTCTTTTTGTTATGGAGATCTCATCGTACTGTGTCGCAAGGCACTTTCCTCCGATGGATCGTCCAAAAGCAATCTCTTAAAGTGGTCGGCACTGTTCATGGAACAGCCAGGGTATGCTCTCAGGTTCAAGGCATGGCCCCTTCCACGGGATAATTTGTGCAGCCGTTTGGGAAAAGGTATGCCGCAGTTATTCCCTTATATTTGCTTGACTTACTTTACAAAGTTCGTGTTTTACCCTGCTAACTTTTGCTCTTACGAAGTTGCGCGCTGATGTATTTTTCCTCAGTTTGAGAATTCTTCAATTCGTTTTAACTAACACACATTTAATTCCCAATCACGTTTTACTAGCCGGCTCAGTCTTGTTGAAAAATGCAGTGAGTTTTATTGCATTATGTTAGATACTACTATGATGTTTATATTGTGTCCGAACGCTCTTTCGATTGGCATGTTTTCTGAGTTTTTAACTCGGGTTCATGCAATGTTTGTCTCAGTTACTGCTAATGGGCAGTGACATGTACGGTTTGACTGTAACTAGGAGTGGTTTACTATTTTATCGTAATTCCTATTCAGAGGTTTTTCACCCTTAAGAGGATATGGAATCTAGTCCTTTAAGTAGGATAAAACTAGTGCGAGTATTATGACCAGCCTTTTAAAAATTGGGCTTCGACCTGAATTCCCTTCCATTCCTCGATTGCATTCTGATTGCATATTTATAGCATGGAAGGTAAGGTATAGCTTGAAGTAAATTTACCCTGCTAAGCATAAGGGGATATTTACGAGAGTTATTCTTACATTCCATACGTCCCAGCCCGCCTCTCCTCTCGTTCAGGCCTCAGTGATTGTTAAGTGAGGGTTATTAGAGGTATTATGGAGGTCAGGGCTGGGCTGGTAAGTATGTTTTTTAGGTCGGATAGAAGTGCGTTAGAATCCGGTCATTGGACCAGATTGCATATTTATAGCATGGAAGGTAAGTATAACTCTTGTAAATATCTCCGCTACACTTAGCGGGTTAAATTTATATCTTATATTGCTGTTAGTCTTATAATTAGTTTTTAGCCCTTTGTATTGTTAGATCTTATCCTTTTTTTTATTTCATACTGTAAGTAGCTTTTATACATATGTAAGTATTTAGCTTTTTATAATTTAAATTCATTTGATATAAATCTACAGTGTTTATTTTGTATTCCTTTTATCGTACCTGACGATCCTTATTGTTTTATATAAATTACTTCAGGCTTTTTTCTAATCGTTTACCTGTTATGATATATTATACACAATAGGTATTTTACATCTGATAGTGTTTTAGTCTTGTAATTAATTTTTGCCTTTTGCATTGCCAGATATTATATTGAATTCTTATTTCTTACTGCAAGTAACTTTAGTTTTTTTTTATGATTCACTTTCATTTTATATTATTCTACAATGTTTGTTGAGGCGTATTTAAATGTAATTTTTTATAGTATTTGCGCTATAAAAGAATAAGTAATAATGATAAATCTTTGTCCCTTTCTTTTTGATAGGAACACACAGACTACCATACAGTTACACTATTGTCAAGTAGCCGCTCAATAAAAGACAAGTTTGCATAGTGTGCCTCTATATAAAACAAAAAGATGCAATCTTTGAGGCAGTTTTCAAATTCAGTGAGAAGAATTGCTGTGAGAAGATATTTCTTCCCTCAGCAGTCATCATTTTTTTCACACAAGGCAAGTGATGCTCATTGCAATGCAAAACTACTGAGCACAAATAATTTAAGGAATTGTTCAAGACTTTCTGGAAACAGATTATGTTCGTTCAATGGAGATCACTTCCAACCAAAAGAACTTCAGCTTTTTTGTGTAACTTGCAGACATCACCATACGTCATTTGTTAGCCAATCACAGGACAGGGAAGTCCCGCTAACTTCAGAGCAGTATCCGTCATTAAAGCGTGGCAATTTCTCGCAGCTTTCTCAGGAGGATGTATTTTTCTTTGAGAATCTTCTAGAAGGGAGGATTGTTACGAGTGAGGATGACCTCAGCATCGCTAATGTTGATTGGATGAGAATATGCAGAGGTATGACCAATCAGAGCTCTTGCATTTTGTACATATTTTCTTCAAACTCAAACGCATTATGCCTATACATTGCATCATATGAAAATGGAAGGAAGAGTATACAATTATTCTTTCAAGCCCAGATTTTTCTCTGTATACAGCTAATATGTAGGTACAGACAGCTACTGTACTTTAACATGTGGGGTGCCATGAATGGTTAATAGTAAAGTAGTTGATAGTATGTTGGGTTAATTTGTATAACAAATTGAAATTAATTTGCATTATATTTATATTGGCTGGTTGGTTTACCAAAGTTTATAATGTCCCAACAGACCTCCATTGGAGTATTTACATCAAGATGCCCACGGCCACTTTATTAACCAAATGTGGAGCACTGGTTGGAGACCCACCGGGTCCATTAGAATGGACTTTGGACTCTCTGTGTTGTCAATACTGCAAATGGTATAATGCACCAGACATGATGGAATACACAGCCTGAAAGAAATGTTGAATTGTAATATATTGTTGATTTAATTTGTTGCTAGTTGCTACTATCCTGGTTTTTAAAAGATTTTAAAGCAAGTGAATGTTGCATCTATACAAACCAAGGATGGTGCACGGGTGCTATCTTGGGTTAAAGGAATATTCCCGTGGATGTTCATTTTCATATACAGTGTACTGTATCATAGAGGATTAGGAAAGAAACAATTTGGCCTCAATAATATCATGTCGATATCTTTTCCATTTAGGAGTTATTGCATTTCATAGATTACACCAGTGTGGGGAAAAGTGACCAGTGCAGTGTGATGTCATAAAGGCAAATCCAAGACAATTGTTATGTATTTCTTTGAAAATAAATTTCTTTTTCCTAAATTACTGGAAGCACTTTTTGTTTATTTATTGAGATAGAGTATAACATACTCTTTATAAGAAGATGCTTTGCTCATGAACCTTACACTAGATAAAATAAAATAAATGGTTTTGTTTTAACCTAAGCTTAGTCATGGATGTGCAGTTTTACATTGTGAGGTCACTTTTCAACACACTCGTGCCTTTTTTGAAATGCAATAACTCCTAAACGCGAAACAAATGATAATAATAAACATGATTTTTACGCCAAATTGTTTCTTTAATATTCCTCTATCATATATATGAAAATGAAAATCCACAGGAATATTGCTTTAAGAGTTATTGGTGGAACTCAAATAGAGAGTACTGTAAGTCATACTGTAGTTCAGACAAAGAAAAGTAAATACAAATTTGATTCATGATCGTGTTTTTAGATTTTTGCAATTTTCTCTTTGTTGAGTAATTGGACATTTGTTCAACTGTTGGGTACTGTGTGACAGATGATAATACATCAGCCACTACAATGAAATTTTTATACTAATTGATGTTTTTTTGTATTTGTTTTATAGCTGCAAAGGTTCTATAATTGAAATAATAGGCTGGAGAGATTTAGTGTGTGTGTGTGTGTCTGTGTTTGTTGGGGATGGGGGAGGGGGAGGCTGATGAAAAGGTAACAATGTTGTCAACGACAGTGTTGTTGTTTAGGAATAAGTTCATAAGTTGCTAAATAATAGAACAAGTGTGCTGCGGTCCATGAGCTCACCTCCCTTCTATGCTTCATAACAATTCAGTTGAATTTATAAACTATTCCTTACTTCAATCTGCAACTTTTGTCAAATTTGTCTTGCTTTTTTTCATTCTCAGGTTCAAGTAAATTACTTTTAAAACCAAAAACCACAGAGGAAGTCTCAAAGATTCTCTCCTACTGCCATGAGAGGAATCTAGCTGTCGTACCTCAAGGAGGAAACACAGGGCTTGTTGGGGGCAGTGTTCCAGTGTTTGATGAAATCATAGTCTCAACGGCTCTTATGAATAACATCTTGGACTTTGACCCTGTATCTGGTAAATATGTTATTACTGTACCTGAAACTCAGGAAGTACATACATGTACAAAACATAGTTATTTAAATCCTTTCAAACCAATGAAGACTCATATAGGCTGGTACTAATCTCCAGTTTCCTTGGTGCGAGTACCTGACTTCCCTGGATGGGACACCAGTCCATCACAGGTTAACTCCCCAGCAAGCTGGTACTTATTTCACAGCTGAGTTGACTGGAGCAATCAGAAAGGAAGTGTCTTGCTCAGGAACACAACATGGTACCCATAGTGAGAACCAAACTCAGTACCTACAGTATGAGTCTGCTCTAACCAGAGTTGGAAATAATAATACAATTTCCCATGGTTCTGAATAAAGGTGTCAAAATTCTTCCCACAAAAATTTGGGACAGAAATATTAAGGTAGTAAATTTATCTTTATATGCTTCCATCTTTTTCAATTTCACATACTATTCATCACACAATTACATAGGGATGTTTTTAGGGCACATATTTACCACATATACTGTTGCTTACTCAGTAAATTTTTTAAAAACAATATATTTATATTACCCGCCTTAGAATCGGGTCACACCCACCTCACTCTCTCCACCTCCTTATTGGCTCCCCAACCCCTCTGCAACAATTGCCACTGCACCCTCACAATCCATCACGTTCTCCTTGCTTGCCCCCTGTACAACCTTCCCAGAGCTTCCCTCGCTCCCCACAACTCAATTGCTGAGTTCTTCCAGAAAAATCCTGCGGATAAAATTGATTTCTTCCTTTATCATGCTTCCCTCTACAACCATATTTAAATCTCCTCTTCCACCCCCTCTCTACTTTGTTTTTGTTTCACCCAAGCACCTCCTCTCTCGATCACAGCTTCCTGACTTTTTGTTCTTGAATTTCTCTCATTCTCCCCCCGTTTCCTTTCCTTTCTACCTCTAGAATGATCTGACCTCTCAGGCACAATTTGACCCTCGTTGTCGTGGTGCCGTTAAGCCCTCATCAAACAAACAAACAAAACATTATGGGTTTTTTTTTTTAATTAAACAAATTTCTTTCCGCAAATTCTCGCTTTTCTCGCAGTCATAACCGCCAGAACCGTAGAATTTGTCAGTGTGTGACTCTACCACAGAGCTTCCACACTTCCCGTACATACAGTAGTTATGATTCAACACCTTTTTTGTTTGTCTTTCATCAAGAGGAAGTACAATTTTACTGACAGATTGTTGCATGAAGATATAATATAAATTTATTTCGTTTGTGATATCTTAAGTCTAAAATTCTATATCAAATTGCTTTTTGTGCATAGCTTATGAATAATGTATTATTTAGGATATTTCATTATATGCCAGTTTGTATAGAACTTCAAAATCAACCAACAATGAACATCAGAACCACTAAAAATTTTGGGTTTCTGGTTGTATTTAAAAAAATTTAGTCAGGGTGCAAATTTATAAAGACTAAAATATTTAACAATACTTTTTAACAATGCAGATAGCTACAAAACTTTTCTAGCACCAATATCTGTACCATGTAATTATCTAGGATTTATAAATAACATTTTATCACTGTAGGAGGAAAAACAAGTCAATGAATATTTGAAAAATACACAAAAAAGATGCATTCACTTATGTGCGAAGTTCACTCTTAAAATGAGCAAAAACTTAAAACATGGTGTACGTATCGTTAATTTTTCAATTTCTCATAAACATTTATTTTCTAAACCCCTAACCAGACCTAGTAAAAATGTACAGTTGTGGTGGGTATAACCGCAGGAATTTGCTGGAAGAATTTTTTTCTTTTCTTTTTTGTTAGATTTCTTGAGTAAGCACTAAGCAACAGCATATGTAGTCAATATGTGCTCTTCATGTAATTGTGCAATGAATAGTACATTAAATTTTTATGGGAAGATTTTCGACACATTTATTCAGAACCATAAGAATTTTGATGATTAATATGAACTCTTCAGCTAAATGCATCATTAACAAAAACACAGTAAACAATTTGCCAAATATTTAGATTAGATTATTATGTGCTACATTAATTACGCCTTTGTTACGCTTTCTTTAGGAACCTTGGTCTGCCAAGCCGGGTGCATTCTGGAAAAATTAGACGATTATGTTGGTGATCATGGTTTTATGGTGCCCTTTGACCTCGGTGCTAAAGGAAGCTGCCACATTGGTGGAAACGTAGCTACAAATGCCGGCGGTATTCGTCTGCTTCGATATGGCTCTCTTCATGGAAGTGTACTTGGAATTGAAGCTGTAAGAATTTCATTTTAAACCCATTTTTTCTCACAATATTAATTTGTTGTACTTAAAAGATTAGGTCAGTGGCCAACCAAGTACATTTTATCTAAAAGAGGACTTTAAAGAAACAAAATGGTGAAGGAATTGTTCAAAATCTTATCCTTTTAGGAAGATACCATATTTGATGTAAAAAGCGCCTGGGGCACTTAGGAAAATATAATTGCACCAAATTTAGGCCCAAAGTTTTTTCCTAAGAAGCACCCATGTCCCGGGCCATGTTACAGTACAGTGTGCTATTTAAATTGCATTGTGTAAACTGGTTCTGTACTAACCCCACATTGACCACAACCTGCCACCACAGATAAATCATGAGTGTCATAAGCAAATAATGTAAAAAATTGATTTTAAATCTTTAAATGAATCAAATAAATTATGTTATCAGTCAAAAAATGTTGAGTGGGTGCTACTAAAGCAGAGGCGCTATTAGTATGTTATCTTGAATATGGTATTTCAATTTAAATTTCTCTCTCAATTATGTAAAAACAAGTGAAATCAAACTAGTTGTGATATCACATCCTCACTAACATCAAAGGTTCTGCATATTTTTTCCTTAGCAGTTTCTTCACATTTAAAAACAAAGAAACAAAATGGTGATGAAATTGTTCAAAATCATATCCTTTTCATGATGAATAACTTGGGCTATAAATTTCCAGTCTATTGCCCATCCACTTAGCCCTGGACTTAGCCCTGCAGTAACCATATCCACAATAACCTGACTCTTCACAAGATGTTCTTCTGTTTGCATACGTATGATAAGAAAGTGTAATAACTGATGCGTAAAATCACTAGGTTATCGGTGGTTGGTTTCTTAATTGCTACTAGCAGTCTAAAAGTCATACCCACAGAAATGGAGGTTCTTGCGGGTGAAAAGACTAAAAATTTATAGCGAGAATTAAGTGTAATGTTAGAGAGATATTTAAGTTTAAATTTCTTTCTCAATTATGTAAAATCAACTGACATCAGACTAGTTGTGACATCACATACTCACATTCATCAAATGGTTCTGTGTATTTTTTCCTTCGCAGATTCTTCACAATTCAATTAATCTTTTAGCCCTCTATGATACAAGAGGTTTTTTGTGTCAGTAAAATAGTCCCATGGCTGAACCAAAAAATTGTGACACGTGATTAAAGGAACAAACTTTGCACAATTATTGTTTAGGGTGTATGAAACAATTCTACAAAGGTGTTCCCGATTTTTGAAGCCTACAATCTTGGACAAAACTCATTGAGACACCCCCGTTCCCCCTCTCAATGTTGGTAAAAATGTTGACAGTAGATTTCCATGTCTCTGTATTTCCTAATGAAATATTTTGTCAACATTGAAAGGGGGAGCAGGGTTGGGGTGAAGAGGGGTAGGGGTTTACTTGAACAATAGCTGTACTTGAAAATTTGAAATAACATGCAAACTTTTCCGATAAGTTTCCAGCAGCTTTGTCTAATGGTTAAACAAGATCAAAAGATCACTGTACGGGGTCGAAAAGCGTATCAAATTACTTGGCTTGTCATAAGGAATCAACAATGGTTTTTTTTGTTATATGTTTTGACCTATGATTATGTGGCTATGTCTGGAAAATATAAAAGGTCATTGAACTTTCGATGCACTGTACAGGGGTCAAAACTGAAAAATACCCCAATCCTAGTGAATAGAGGTATTCTACAATGACGTCACTGTTTTGTCTTGGAGGGCAAATTAACATGCAGATGTATAGGGAAAAGACTACACTGTCATGATAAAAAACAACAGGGAAAACATAAGTATTTTCATTTTTATCACACACATATAATACAGGATAACTGTATGTTGTGTTAAAACTAACGAAAACTATAATTACTTGACAGATTGTAGAGAAAACAACGACTGTTTTTCGAAATACATGATAAACATATATGAGCAAACGACATAAGTTTGCGAAAAACTGCCCTCGAAGATTTCAAGTTACTGTGCGTAAAGGCGTATGTTGTTTTAAAAGTAACAAAAAGTAAAATTACTCAACTGATTGTAAAGAAAACATGGATTGCTTTTTCAAAATACATGATAAACATATATGAGCAAATGACAGAAGCTTGCGAAAAACTGCCTCGAAGATTTTAAGTTACTGTGCGTAAAGGCGTATGATGTGTTAAAACTAACGAAAAGTAAATTTACTCAACTAATTGTAAAGAAAACAAGGATTGCTTTTTCAAAATACAGGATAAACATATATGAGCGAACAACAGAAGCTTGCTAAAAACTGCCCTCCAAGATTTTAGTTACTGTCTGTAAAAGCGTATACTGTGTTAAAACTAACGAAAAGTAAAATTACTCAACTGATTGTAAAGAAAACAAGGATTGCTTTTTTATAATACATGATTAACATATATGAGCAAACAACAAAAGCTTGCGAAAAACTGCCCTTCAAGATTTCAAGTTACTGTGTGTAAAAGCGTGTGTGACATCATGAGGAGTACCTCTATAGGATACCAAGTTACTCGGCTGGTCACAAGGAATCCTAAAAGATATAGTTTGTTATATGTTCGACATATACTTATGTTGATGTGGCTGGAAACATGTAAATGTCATTGAAATTTTGATAGGTCTCTGCATGGGTCAAAACTGAAAAATAACACTATCTTAATGAAATTATATATTCTAATTTAGGTTTGACTCTTGACCTAGGCTTCAAAAATCACACCTGTCCAGAATTTTTAAATAGAACCTAAACAATAAATGTGCAAAGTTTGATGCTTTAATCGTACGTGTCACAAAGATATAGCCACCAGACTAAAATGAGGAATTCTTGACATTTGAGTATAAATGAAGGCAAAAGACATATCTTGTTGTAGACATTATTTTCAGGATGGTAGATGTGTGCACTCAACTTGATTGTTACTAGCTCCACCATCAAAGATGGATGGAGTTTTCACCTGAATTTTTCAACAATATATCTTAAGAAGTTATGAATGGATTTTGATCAGATCTGGTGTAAAACTTTTTAGTGTCCAAGAAAGATAAATTCTACCTCTCATTGTACTTGTCATGCTTTTCATAAGAGCATTTCTATTGTGCTATGAAGAATTATGAATAATGTTTCACAGCATTAAAACTATTTTTCTTTTTAATCAGGTTTTGGCTGATGGTACGATGCTAGACTGTTTGTCATCTTTGCGAAAGGACAACACCGGGTACGATGTAAAACAGCTTTTCATTGGCTCAGAAGGAACGCTTGGACTTATTACAAAAGTTTCCATATTTTGTGCTCCAAGACCTCAGTCTGTTAATTTGGCATTTTTAGGTGAGTTTGTATGTTCTTGTTGTCTTGTGCTTATTTTCACAATTTGATCTAATATTATTCCATTAGCAGTGACTTACATTGATTGAACTTGCTGTGTCAAAACTTGAGCATTGTGTTGCTGATGTACTGCAGTGGATGATACACAATGCCTTGAAACTGAATGCAGAGAAAACGGAGCGTATTGTGTTTGGATTAAATTCCCAGCTTGCAAAGGCGGCTAATATTCCATCTGTAAATATCGCTGGTGTTGACATACCTATTCAGTCTGACCCTGTTAGGAACTTTAGGGTAATGTTTGATCGTGAAATGACTATGTCTGCTCATGTAGTCAATGTCACTAATCTGCCAACCTTGGGGTGATGTTTGATTATGGAATGACTATGTCTGCTTTTGTAGCTAATGTCACTAAATCTGCCAATCTTGGGGTGATGTTTGATTATGGAATGACTATGTCTGCTTATGTAGCTAATGTCACTAAATAAATCTTGGGGTGATGTTTGATTATGGAATGACTATGTCTGCTTAATCTAAATCTGCCAATCTTGGGGTGATGTTTGATTATGGAATGACTATGTCTGCTTATGTAGCTAATGTCACTAAATCTGCCAATCTTGGGGTGATGTTTGATTATGGAATGACTATGTCTGCTTATGTAGCTAATGTCACTAAATCTGCCAATCTTGGGGTGATGGAATGACTATGTCTGCTTATGTATTATGGAATGGAATGACTATGTCTGCTTATGTAGCTAATGTCACTAAATCTGCCAATCTTGGGGTGATGTTTGATTATGGAATGACTATGTCTGCTTATGTAGCTAATGTCACTAAATCTGCCAATCTTGGGGTGATGTTTGATTATGGAATGACTATGTCTGCTTATGTAGCTAATGTCACTAAATCTGCCAATCTTGGGGTGATGTTTGATTATGGAATGACTATGTCTGCTTATGTAGCTAATGTCACTAAATCTGCCAATCTTGGGGTGATGTTTGATTATGGAATGACTATGTCTGCTTATGTAGCTAATGTCACTAAATCTGCCAATCTTGGGGTGAATCTTGGGGTGATGTTTGATTATGGAATGACTATGTCTGCTTATGTAGCTAATGTCACTAAATCTGCCAATCTTGGGGTGATGTTTGATTATGGAATGACTATGTCTGCTTATGTAGCTAATGTCACTAAATCTGCCAATCTTTATGGAATGACTATGTCTGCTTATGTAGCTAATGTCACTAAATCTGCCAATCTTGGGGTGATGTTTGATTATGGAATGACTATGTCTGCTTATGTAGCTAATGTCACTAAATCTGCCAATCTTGGGGTGATGTTTGATTATGGAATGACTATGTCTGCTTATGTAGCTAATGTCACTAAATCTGCCAATCTTGGGGTGATGTTTGATTATGGAATGACTATGTCTGCTTATGTAGCTAATGTCACTAAATCTGCCAATCTTGGGGTGATGTTTGATTATGGAATGACTATGTCTGCTTATGTAGCTAATGTCACTAAATCTGCCAATCTTGGGGTGATGTTTGATTATGGAATGACTATGTCTGCTTATGTAGCTAATGTCACTAAATCTGCCAATCTTGGGGTGATGTTTGATTATGGAATGACTATGTCTGCTTATGTAGCTAATGTCACTAAATCTATGTTTGATTATGGAATGACTATGTCTGCTTATGTAGCTAATGTCACTAAATCTGCCAATCTTGGGGTGATGTTTGATTATGGAATGACTATGTCTGCTTATGTAGCTAATGTCACTAAATCTGCCAATCTTGGGGTGATGTTTGATTATGGAATGACTATGTCTGCTTATGTAGCTAATGTCACTAAATCTGCCAATCTTGGGGTGATGTTTGATTATGGAATGACTATGTCTGCTTATGTAGCTAATGTCACTAAATCTGCCAATCTTGGGGTGATGTTTGATTATGGAATGACTATGTCTGCTTATGTAGCTAATGTCACTAAATCTGCCAATCTTGGGGTGATGTTTGATTATGGAATGACTATGTCTGCTTATGTAGCTAATGTCACTAAATCTGCCAATCTTGGGGTGATGTTTGATTATGGAATGACTATGTCTGCTTATGTAGCTAATGTCACTAAATCTGCCAATCTTGGGGTGATGTTTGATTATGTAATGACTATGTCTGCTAATGTAGCTAATGTCACTAAATCTGCCAATCTTGGGGTGATGTTTGATTATGTAATGACTATGTCTGCTTATGTAGCTAATGTCACTAAATCTGCCAATCTTGGGGTGATGTTTGATTATGGAATGACTATGTCTGCTTATGTAGCTAATGTCACTAAATCTGCCAATCTTGGGGTGATGTTTGATTATGGAATGACTATGTCTGCTTATGTAGCTAATGTCACTAAATCTGCCAATCTTGGGGTGATGTTTGATTATGATTATGTCTGAAGCTGACTAAATCTGTCTTGGGGTGATGTTTGATTATGTAATGACTATGTCTGCTTAGCTAATGTCACTAAATCTGCCAATCTTGTTTGGGTGATGTTTGAATTTGGGGTGATGTTTGAATGACTATGTCTGCTTATGTAGCTAATGTCACTAAATCTGCCAATCTTGGGGTGATGTTTGATTATGGAATGACTATGTCTGCTTATGTAGCTAATGTCACTAAATCTGCCAATCTTGGGGTGATGTTTGATTATGGAATGACTATGTCTGCTTATGTATGTTTGATTATGTCACTAAATCACTAAATCTGCCAATCTTGGGGTGATGTTTGATTATGGAATGACTATGTCTGCTTATGTAGCTAATGTCACTAAATCTGCCAATCTTGGGGTGATGTTTGATTATGGAATGACTATGTCTGCTTATGTAGCTAATGTCACTAAATCTGCCAATCTTGGGGTGATGTTTGATTATGTAATGACTATGTCTGCTTATGTAGCTAATGTCACTAAATCTGCCAATCTTGGGGTGATGTTTGATTATGGAATGACTATGTCTGCTTATGTAGCTAATGTCACTAAATCTGCCAATCTTGGGGTGATGTTTGATTATGGAATGACTATGTCTGCTTATGTAGCTAATGTCACTAAATCTGCCAATTTGGGGTGATGTTTGATTATGGAATGACTATGTCTGCTTATGTAGCTAATGTCACTAAATCTTGGGGTGATGTTTGATTATGGAATGACTATGTCAATCACTAAATCTGGGGTGATGTTTGATTATGGAATGACTATGTCTGCACTTATGTAGCTAATGTCACTAAATCTGCCAATTTTGGGGTGATGTTTGATTATGGAATGACTATGTCTGCTTTGTAGCTAATGTCACTAAATCTGCCAATCTTGGGGTGATGTTTGATTATGGAATGACTATGTCTGCTTATGTAGCTAATGTCACTAAATCTGCCAATCTTGGGGTGATGTTTGATTATGGAATGACTATGTCTGCTTTGTAGCTAATGTCACTAAATCTGCCAATCTTGGGGTGATGTTTGATTATGGAATGACTATGTCTGCTTTTGTAGCTAATGTCACTAAATCTGCCAATCTTGGGGTGATGTTTGATTATGGAATGACTATGTCTGCTTATGTAGCTAATGTCACTAAATCTGCCAATTTTGGGGTGATGTTTGATTATGGAATGACTATGTCTGCTTATGTAGCTAATGTCACTAAATCTGCCAATCTTGGGGTGATGTTTGATTATGGAATGACTATGTCTGCTTATGTAGCTAATGTCACTAAATCTGCCAATCTTGGGGTGATGTTTGATTATGTAATGACTATGTCTGCTTATGTAGCTAATGTCACTAAATCTGCCAATCTTGGGGTGATGTTTGATTATGTAATGACTATGTCTGCTCAATCACTTGGGTGATGTTTGATTATGGAATGACTATGTCTGCTTATGTAGCTAATGTCACTAAATCTGCCAATCTTGCCAATCTTGGGTGATGTTTGATTATGGAATGACTATGTCTGCTTATGTAGCTAATGTCACTAAATCTGCCAATCTTGGGGTGATGTTTGATTATATGTCTGCTCATGTAGCTAATGTCACTAAATCTGCCAATCTTGGGGTGATGTTTGACTGTGTAATTACTATGTCTGCTTATGTAGCTAATGTCACTAAATCTGCCAATCTTGGGGTGATGTTTGATTATGTAATGACTATGTCTGCTTATGTAGCTAATGTCACTAAATCTGCCAATCTTGGGGTGATGTTTGATTATGGAATGACTATGTCTGCTTATGTAGCTAATGTCACTAAATCTGCCAATCTTGGGGTGATGTTTGATTATGGAATGACTATGTCTGCTTATGTAGCTAATGTCACTAAATCTGCCAATCTTGGGGTGATGTTTGATTATGTAATGACTATGTCTGCTTTATGTAGCTAATGTCACTAAATCTGCCAATCTTGGGGTGATGTTTGATTATGGAATGACTATGTCTGCTTTTGTAGCTAATGTCACTAAATCTTCTTGGGGTGATGTTTGATTATGGAATGACTATGTCTGCTTATGTAGCTAATGTCACTAAATCTGCCAATCTTGGGTGATGTTTGATTATGGAATGACTATGTCTGCTTATGTAGCTAATGTCACTAAATCTGCCAATCTTGGGGTGATGTTTGATTATGGAATGACTATGTCTGCTTTTGTAGCTAATGTCACTAAAATCTGGGGTGATGTTTGATTATGGAATGACCAATCTTGGGGTGATGTTTGATTATGGAATGACTATGTCTGCTTATGTAGCTAATGTCACTAAATCTGCCAATCTTGGGGTGATGTTTGATTATGGAATGACTATGTCTGCTTATGTAGCTAATGTCACTAAATCTGCCAATCTTGGGGTGATGTTTGATTATGGAATGACTATGTCTGCTTTTGTAGCTAATGTCACTAAATCTGCCAATCTTGGGGTGATGTTTGATTATGGAATGACTATGTCTGCTTATGTAGCTAATGTCACTAAATCTGCCAATCTTTGGGGTGATGTTTGATTATGGAATGACTATGTCTGCTTATGTAGCTAATGTCACTAAATCTGCCAATCTTGGGGTGATGTTTGATTATGGAATGACTATGTCTGCTTTTGTAGCTAATGTCACTAAATCTGCCAATCTTGGGGTGATGTTTGATTATGGAATGACTATGTCTGCTTATGTAGCTAATGTCACTAAATCTGCCAATCTTGGGGTGATGTTTGATTATGGAATGACTATGTCTGCTTATGTAGCTAATGTCACTAAATCTGCCAATCTTGGGGTGATGTTTGATTATGGAATGACTATGTCTGCTCATGTAGTCAATGTCACTAAATCTGCCAACCTTGGGGTGATGTTTGATTATGGAATGACTATGTCTGCTTTTGTAGCTAATGTCACTAAATCTGCCAATCTTGGGGTGATGTTTGATTATGGAATGACTATGTCTGCTTATGTAGCTAATGTCACTAAATCTGCCAATCTTGGGGTGATGTTTGACTGTGGAATGACCATGTCTGCTAATATAGCTAATGTCACTAAATCTGCCAATCTTGGGGTGATGTTTGACAGTGGAATGACTGAGTAGTCATGTAGCTAATGTCACTAAATCTGCCAATTTCCAACTCACAAATATTGGAAACCTTGGAAACTGTTACCTACCTAATTCCACTAAATTGGCAGTGCTCACACTGGTCATTTCTAGAATTGACTATTGTAACAGTTTGATGACTGGCTTATGTAAGACATTGCTTAAATAAAAGGCTTTTAAATGTTCAGCGAATAAAAAATTGACCGAATATCCAGTGAATTTATTGAGCTCCATTGGTTGCCTATCTGGCAAAGAATAGATTTTAAAGTGTTATTCCTTACATATAAGTCCCCTCTACCAACAGTCACCTGATTACATCTTTCCCCTGCTACATCTTCAAACTGGCCACAGCTGGGTGCCTTTGTTCCACTTTATCTGCACCACTATGTTTTGAGCCACGCACCCGTCATAAGACTGAGACTGACAGAGCCATTTCCTATTATGCTCCTCGGAAGTGGCATTAAATGCCTGTAAGGGTGTTTTAGCTGACGTCATGAGGTCACGGGACTTTGTTTACATCGCCATTTTGTCGGGCTAGAACGATGGTCTGCTGTAGACTTATATAGACTTACAAACGCTTGCATGTTGTTACATAAGATAATTTTTGTAAGATAAAGTTATGCCAGAATCTTACTGTGCCGTTGGTTGCACTAATAGACGTGTGCCGGGGAATAAAAAGACGTTTTCTTGATTTCCATCTGATCGACGTTTGAAGTGGGTTTCTACTGTACAACGCAACGTCTTTCAACCTTCAGTCCACACTAGGATTTGCAGTGAGTACTTTATGCCAGGTATGTAGGCTTTGTCTGCGTATAACGAACAATCAGATGGCATTCACGTAAAAGTTACTCTTTTTATACCACTAAATATATGATTCGTTAGAAAATATGAAGTAAAATCGCGCTCGATCTAAAACAATCAAATTTGCTGAACTGGTAACTTAGCAGGCAATATGTTTGTTGTACGTGTGATGTGACTAATCTGTGTGAAGACGCATGAAACGCAGCAACTCTTGCCCGGCAAAATGGCTTCCAGGTGAGTTAGAGTCACATGATGAATTCCCTCTGTACACATCAGAAAGGCAAAATCCATCAACATTTTCAAAGCACTGCTGAAACACTATCTTTTGCACTTGCCCACAAACTTTAGTTTCTTGTTCATGTTAAGCGCCCTAGTGCAATTTAATTAGTTTTTGGCGGTATAGAGATAACATCGATTGATTGATTGATTGATTTGCCAGCCAATTGATTTCCATATTCTTTTTCCCCATTCACATCTCAGCACTATGCATTTTACATCACTAATATATGCAATACATGTACAAACACAGTTCTGTTGCATTTTACATCACTAATATATGCAATACATGTACAAACACAGTTCTGCATCCTCAATGGTACTGCTGCCCACATGTAAGTTTTTCACAGTCTAGCATCATTTTTTCTTTAAGTTTGATCTAAAACAACCTTTTTCCTCAAACCTCTGTGGGACTATTAACTTGAAGTCTCAATGTGCCATAAAACAACATGAAGTTTGATAACCCAAACCTGCATTACATGAGTACAGCATGTGTGTTTATAAAACTTTCAGAATTTTTTCTTAGTGAAGGCACAATTTGACCCTCGTTGTCATGGTGCCGTTAAGACCTCATCAAAACAAACAAACAAACTTAGTGAATTCAAACATTGATCTTAATGATGTATGAATGACAATATTTTAAGGAAACTCACTTAAAACACACTTATTCTGTACCTATAGTATGAAAGCCATGATAAGGAGAAAAATACAAAAGAATTGAACTATGGGAAATTAATTTTCTTTGCATTTATATTCAAAAATAGAGAAAAAATAAAACCTCTGCGACACTATTGACTTGAGTTGTCAATGTGCCACGAAACAAAAAGAACCTACAACAATTAATTACATAATATTAAGTCTGAACCTCACAATACATTTTGTGTCTTAAGCCCTGACAAAATTTCAAATCTGTTGGGGTCGTTATGTATTGCTCACAACAGAAACCACAATCCAGCACAAGCAATTAGCAATGTCACCAGGGATTTCTTATTTCTACAATGCACACACTTCACCTCACTTTCCATGGTCATATTCTGACTTGATAGGAAACAAATATCATTGCAGCTGTACTGACTTTTATACTCAACACAAGGACAAAATTATTCCCCTGTGGTCAAAGTGTCTAGCTTGATGTGATAATTTAGAATTGGAATGGTATTTAACAGTGAAGGTTTTGTTTGTTTATTGATGAGTGATTTTAAGTGATTATTTTGTTCAACCTTGTACGCTTTGAGGATTTTGGACTAAAAATCTATAGCAACAGATTTTCATCATGTCTTCATAAAGATATCAAAAATTCAAAATTTGAAAAGTTAATTGAAACATTAGTCTTACTGATGTATGAATAGCTATATATGTATGATGGGGAAATCAGATTAAAAGAAGAAAAAAAAATATATATATTTTTATTTTGCAGGAGCTTCTGACTTTAAAGCTGTGCTGGATACACTCAAATACAGCAAACAGATGCTTGGTGAGGTCTTGTCAGCATTTGAAATGATGGACAGTGAAAGTATGAAGGTAAGTGTCAAGGCTTTTAAAGGTTCAATGGACAGATACACAAATATTGTTCTTTTTACAAAGAGTATGAAATTCTGAGCAGCAGAGTTGGGATGACAAACATGTTCTCCTCATTTGTGATTTTTCCTGAATCTGCTCCTCCCTCCTGTCCCGCCCCCATCCCCTGTCCTGCCCCCCGTCCCTTCCACCCTCCAGCCCGTCCCCCCTTCTCCTTCATGGATGAAAATTATGGCCTTAGCCATGGTTGTCTTGAATACATATCAAGCGAAGGATGATGAGAGATCTGTGATATTTCAAACATTTATCTCATACAGACGCAATCTAAGCAGCATGGTGACATCAGCTATTGACCCCTGATCACCCCCTCCACCATACCTACACCTCACTAGTAAATGAAGGTCAAGTTTCATGGGATACTGGTTTTCTGGTTTTAACCGGCTATTAATGTTTATAAATATACTCGGTTTTACGTTTTTTTCAAAAACTGAAAAACCGTAAAAGTCTAAAAAGTTGATACTGTCCTTCCCTAAGATCATTTTTAAAGGAAAATGTATGTGTGTTGTCATTGAAAACGTGTTCTATTTATTGTACCTAACTGATGTATGATTGTATCAATGTTGTTGAATGCGAAAGAAATGAAAAATGGAAAGCAAAGATCTAGTATGTATTGTTTAAAAACATCACCCACTACGCAAGTTTTTATCCAAACATCAATTGGGATAATGCAGATAGTTTGTCTATAAACGTATCCCTGGTTGGATTCAACTTCCAAGAAAATGCAACCCTGGGACAAGCCACGAGGTCTAACACACACACACATCATGTTTATCCAATGAAAACTGTTTTTCAGATTTTATGAATGAGTATTAAAATATCATATACTGTACACACATAGAATGAAACATTTACTACATGGGGGCATCGGTAATATAAAAACATTATTTCACCGCTTCTCTAAACAAAATACTTTTGGTTAAGGTTTACAATGTCACAAATAAAATTAATAGAATACCAAGAAGAAAATCAACCAAAGAAATGCAAAAATATTGAAATTTATGCACTTATGAAACCTTGATGGTCTTTTTAACTGTACCTCTATGACTATAGTAAACCCCTACTGTATATGTGTTAGTTCCGTTCACAATTAACTCGTAACCCTTACTCTCCCAAGGTTCCAAAAATAGAATAAGCTATTTCTAAAACTTTTGGAAAGAGGATTTTTTCAGCACTTTCTGTTCCATTTGTACCAAAACAAGTTCAACTTTTATGAAAGCTAACATGTTGAACTTTCCAAAAATGTGCATATTTCTGAAGTCAAATATGCAAATTAGGTCATTGAATTAGCATATTAGGTCTCCAAACATTCTATCTTTATGACACGCTTGTGCCTTGTGGCTAAATAGCAAAAAATTATGGATAGAATTTCTGAATCGTCCTTGGAAAGACCTTTCATTTGATACTATTCATGGATTTTTAGGAATCAGAAGAAAAAAATGACATTTTGACCTAAAAATTATACTCCGATTCTGTGAATAATCTATCTAATAGTGTATGGCACTAAATTTTCCAAAAAAAATGCATTTTCCCCTTCTATGTAGTCCAAAACTAATAGAATGCAGAAAAACAAGATGTTTACATCATCATTTGCAAAAAATAAAATAAAAAATTATGCAAATGATATGCAAATTAGGTCATTTACCTCATTTATTATGCACGAAAGTGTTTTTTTGTTTATTTCTGACCCAATTTCAGCCACTACAAGCTTCACAGCTGCTTTTATGTTGATAGACTATGCTGATTATCTATTGAACACTTACTTCTGTTCATTCTACATGGAATTCATAAGAAATGTTTGCCGAAAAGGTCCAAATTTGTAAAGTCTTCTGCTATACCTTGTTGCTGCAAATAGAATTAAAAAAAGAAAAAAAGAATTGCAACTATATTCATTCAACTTACTTTAGTTTGGTCTTCCCATAACCAGTTACCGAAGACCTCGTGTCGATCCCAGTCACTCTCCACCAGTACTACCCACAGATGATAGTCTTTATCGGCTGCAGGGATGACCTTTAACCGTTGTATCTCCTGCAGCCGAGCGTTCCGCTTTTCCTCCCTGGTTTTGAAGGCAGCTTTTTCCGCTGCAGTCGGATTTTCTTTGAGTGGTGATGGTGGCGAGACTGCAGCGGAAGGCCTGGAAGAGGGGCCTGGGCTCATCTTCAACGGTCTGTCCCTCTTCCTCTTGGGTTGGGGAGTAGCGGGCGGCTCGTCCTCTTCAAGCATACGCAAAACATGTTATCGCATAACATGTTATTGTGGTTTCTAGTAGCGGGCGGCTCGTCCTCTTCAAGCATATGCATAACATGTTATCGCATAACATGTTATTGTGGTTTCTAACCTGCCCCACAATTTTGTGGTAACCGTGGGGACAGACTTTTACAGCCGGGAAGCCCGGGGGTACATACAGGGGTCCAAAATGTTTGTTTTATCGATCTAGTCATCACCACAACAGTGGCATAGCCAGGGGGAGGGAAAAAGGATCATGGTCCCAAAAAATGGGGCATCAAAATAATGTACCGGTACTAGGCCTATATACAAGCATTTTCCTCTAAATGGGCCTGGGGCACCCCCAACATGTGTATTTTGCCCTAACATGGGACCCCTACTCCACTTTCCCCCATGAAATTGTGATTTGGCCCTGAAATAATGGAACTTGGATTTTGTGAAATTGGGAATACACATTTTCAGTAGGCCTAAATTTACAATTTTGCCATTGGGAAATACATATATTTCAGTCCATTTAGAAATGTTATTATTGGGGTTCAGCTTTCATTTGTTTCATCCGGGCTATTATAGAAAGGACCTAAATCCTTTTTTTTTATATGTGATTTTAGTGTCCCTTTTACTTGTTTCTCGTAACAAGCAAAAAATCCCCGCTAATTTATCATTATAATTCTATAAGCCTTATTTTATTACTACACATTTACAATGTAGTACTTTCGCTATTTTGGAAGAAAACACTCACCAACTCCGTAATTTGGAACAGATCACTATCCATCTCAGCAGGCTCTATATTCTCTTCTTCCTCAATCTGGTCGAGTTCTGGTACATCTTTTTCATCAGAAGTACCTTCCGACCCCTCTGAGTCATCATTATTCTGAAGAAAACATAGGAGTCGGAAGGCACGTTCGACGTTGTAACTTGTATCTCGCCATTTTGTGATGTCGAATGTGCGAGAAAAAAGAAAGAAAAAAAAAGACGCAAATTGACGTCATCATCAGCGACCTTTTAGGCAGGTAGAGGGGGTGCATCTGTTATTGTAATAGTTCGTCTGAACGATCTATTTCTCCTCTATCCGTAGAGATTTTAAAAATTCCAATACAATATTTGGGCCTTTTTTTTATGATTTTTTGATCAAAAGAGGTCCAAAATGGCCCGAAATCACAAATTTTGGCATATTTTCTCCAAAAAACACAAACATTGACCAAGTGCAAGTAAAAATCGTGTAGCAACCAACAATTCAAACTATCTTTATACTTTACCTGAAGAAAAAAAATAGAAAAAATATTCACATATGGCATTCGTCTTTCTAAAAAAACAAAAAAAGGCCGTTTTTTTTAAAAATGCACTTTTTTGTAACGATTTTACTCAAAAAATTTCAATCTAACCCCCAAACAAAATAACCATATTATGAAAGATCTATTCAATCTGGTTTGAATGAACTTATTTGCAGCTCTATAGGATTTTGGGAAGGTACTCAAAAATTTTTTTGGAAAATGGATCGTAATTGTCACGGTCACCGTGACGCTGGGAGAGTAAGGGTTAAGGCCCTTGATTAAGCAGGGACCTGTTCCTGTCAACAGCTCCTTAAAACAAGTGCTGCCATAGTAACTAGGTTAAAGATCAAACTTGTTTTTTCGCACAATTTCACCCTCGTTGTCGTGGTGCCGTTAAGCCCTCATCAAACAAACATTCATATTTAAGAGGTTTTTGGAGTAGGAGAATTGCAACTTGCTGCTGGAAAAAAATGTAGCTAAAAATAGTATGATAATAATAATCATTGAGGAGGGAAAAATTGCTACAGAATAATTAAAGTACAACAGGAATGCAAAATCCACTTGGTTTTTGTCACTTTGTATGATAGCCATTCATGATATGATCGTCAAGAAAAAATGACCATTAATTCTCTCAAAAATTTGAATTCCATCCCCCATGACATTTACATGTGTACAATATATTTCTAAACACTGAACCTCTTGACCCCATTTACTGTAACCTTCAGCTTTTGAAAAGCTCCGTTGTTTATTGCATATTACTGTAAGTGCTAACGATGGAAACTTCAGTCGCTGTTACGTGTTGCGTGTATTGGACGTTTCAAGTGTTAAAGCTTTGGGGACTAGCTAAAAATGATTTTATTGGTTCGAAGTGTAGGTAGTTTGTATACATTCTTTGTGGACGCTCTAATAGCATATTAAAATACATATATGAATAATATTATCTCTCTACATCGTTGGAGGAATGCATGTAGAAAAAGAATGTTCAGATATATCTACTTGTTACTTTTCGTTACACACGATTACTGAATGACTGAAAATATTGTTCATCACTGCTAAATGTTTGAAACACAATGTAGAACCAAATTTTATTCTTTGATTTTTAAAGTTGATGGCTAAATGTATTGCACGACTGAATTCTGCCATGATCAAAAACCTTCCGAAACAAAGACTACATAGTGTTTTTACGGAATACAAAGTAATTCGGTTTGATATGCAAAGTAATTCGGTGTGATATCAAACCATGAGTTGTATTAATATTGCTGGAAGTACAGCTTTTAATTTTGATGAAGGAAATATGGATTTGGTGCGGAGTGGGGCAATACTGTTCATGCTCATTAGCGGGCATTTTCTTCTCTGTATATGAGTACTGTAAGCTCAAATGTTAGGCTCTTCAAGCAGTCCGACGTAAGAGATGAATACCATATACGGCGGGACCTCGGAGTAGCTATTGTGTAATGGCAAATGCATATATGGGCCAAGTCAGATTAAAAGTACAACAAAAAGACGAATGTAGGCCTACTTGAAAAACAGCCTGAGACATTCAGAAGATTTCCTTCTTTCTTTGCTTCAATTATAAGTATAGCTTTAAATAGGGTCTAAATGTTACTGAATTATGAAATCAAATTATTGATGTGTTGCAATTAGCAAGGGTATTTTTACCACCCCATATGTAAATGTGGGACCATTGTACTGCATGCCCACAGTTTAATTTTTCTACGATAACTGACCTGGTACAGTGGGAGATGGTTTATGCCTTCGGACATAGGCCGAGGTAGGAGTCAAAAGTGGCATTATTGAGGGCAAAATGGATTAATAAAATCACACTACACGCTAACAACATACAAGTTTATTAATGTATTTTATTTACCAATGCCTCCATTCTCTTTTTCAGCATTATTTATAGAACATACTTGCGATAATGATACAGTGATAGCACAGTACGGGTAGGGTTAATGCGCTTTCTTGCATTCCGAGTTACTGTATGTTAACAAAAAGTTTGAAAATACTCAGTTTGTCGGTTGTTATAGAAACCACCTGGTTTTGAGAAAAGCCAAAATCGTGAAACTTTAAATGAAGATACAGCATCTTTTAAAATTCATTTGTATCACATGTAGTATTTATTTGTGGTTACACATTTTTGTCTTCCTCGTTGTCCACAAAGCGCAGTCAGTGGCATAACAGGCAGGTGGAATGCCTGGCGCTGAAAAGCTAGCAAAGTGAGAGGTTAGCGATGCAGGGGGTCATGTAGGGCCCCCGGTGGTCCTTGGAGCTGATGCATTTTTAGCAGCTTTGAGGCCTGAAAGTACGATTCTGAGACATGTCTATTGAAAATAAATTATAACAAATATATTTCTTTTAAACTTGCATATTGATCATCTACTTTACTTATTAAATTACCAAGGTATATGTTTTATCCTCACCTCACCTAGTTTCTTCAGGCCTCCTGGCCCATAAGGCTGCAATGCACTCTCTTCCCTGAACTCTGTTATTTGCAACTTGTCTGGCTTCTGTCCACGAGCTCCATCCCATCACTTTCCTCTCCTTCTCGACTGTCCTTCGCCAGGTCATTCTTGGATGACCAACTTTCCTTCTCCCCTCTGGTTTCCATGTCATAGCTGTCACACAATGCTTAATAGTGCTCATGCGCATCACATGACCAATCCACCTCCACTTTTTTTTTACTTCAGTGCCGATTTTGTCATGTTTAGTGATTGTCAGTATTTCATTGTTAGATATTACATATGGCCATCTGATCTTTAAAATTCTCCCGTAGCATTTCAACATAAATATATCCAGTTTTTTATTATCTGCTACATTAACTCTCCATGTCTCACAACCACACAAGAGTACAGCCTTAACAAGAGAGTTAAATAGTTGTATTTTTGTTTATATTGAGAATGTGCTGAGTTCCATATCTCATTTAACTTCATAAATGCTACTCTTGCTTTAGAGATTCTGTTTTGGATATCTTTCTCGCCACCACCTTGTAAGCTTACTGTTGCACCAAGGTATCTGAATTTGTTTACTTCATTTAGTTGTTCGCTATCGATATAAACTTTGTTTGCACATTTGCTGTTAAGTGTCATGAGCTCTGTCTTATCCTTATTAATTCTTAGCCCAGTTTGTGAAGCATACTGATTGAGCCTGGTCACTTTGGTTTACATGTGTTGATATGTAGAGGAAAGTAGAGCAATATCATCAGCAAAATCCAAGTCCTTAAGGGTTGACATGAACTTTCATCTAATTCCACTCCTGTTATCATCAGTCGTTTTCCTCATCAGCCAGTCCACCACTATCAGAAAAAGAACCTGACATTACATCACCTTGCTTTACACCACTTTTGACTTGAAACCATTTAGATTTTACACCACCATCTATAAACTGCACATTCAATGTCTTTATATAACGCTTTAATCAAACATATTATTGTTTACGGAATACCATAGGCTGCCATTATTTTCAAACGCCTTTTCGAAGTCAACCAAGGCGATATATATGGTTGACTGCCATTCAGCCACCTGTTCTAGATTGTTGCGCAGGATGACAATTTGCTCAGTGGAACTCCTTCCTCTTCTAAATCCAGCCTGTTTATCTCTGATCTTACTGTCAACACTGTTTCTAATTCTGTCGATTAGAACTCTTCCAAATACTTTGCCTTGGTAATAACGGATGTTAAAGTTATTCTGCGCCAGTTATTGCATACAGTAGTATTGCCTTTCTTAGGTATTTTTGTTATCAGTCCTTGCTTCCAAGATTTTTGTATAACTTCCTTTTCCCATACAATTCTGAACAGCTCGTCAAGCCATAATACTGATGTGCATATATCAGCTTTTAACAACTGGACAGTTATATTATCCTTGCCTGCAGCTTTGTTATTCATTAGCTTCATCAATGCCTCTTGTAATATAACTGGTACTGATTTCATCTATGTATTATCCAGCACTTATCAATCATCTGATTTGCTAAATGGTATGAAAATGATTTGAAACTTTCAAATTTGTTTTAATACATGAACATCTTATAATTAATTGCAGTACTTGTAGGATGCGGGTACTATTTGTAAGAGTGTGAAAATAGGGCAGGCGAAGCCAGAGGAAAAAAATGATTCTTTAGTTGAAGTGGGGGTGAAACTGGCATGAAGGGCAGTAAGATTATTTAGGGGCTCTTTACCGGGGCGATATCAGGATAATTCAGAGGGGATTATTTTTTGTATGGGCACTTATCAAGGCATACCCTTGGTTGGGGCGCCCGGTGTTCTGGCACCCTAGAGTGCATAGCCGTTATGCCACTGAGTGCAGTGAAGCCATTTAAAGTATTTTCTCTTAACCTTTATTTTTATTTCTTATTTAGGTACAAGAAAAGTACAATGACGTAACAAATCCACTCGGCCAGGAGTATCCATTTTATATCATTGTGGAAACCTCGGGCTCAAACAAAGATCACGATGAGGAGAAGCTTAATGCATTTTTAGAGGGCGCCATGAATAAAAACTATATTCAGGATGGAACAGTTGCTACGGACACTACAAGAGTGAAGGTTGGTGCTCTACAAGTATTCATAAAAGGTTTATTCTGGAATTGTGTTTCTAAATGACAGAGGCCAAAAAAAAAAAAAAATGAGCACAAAGGTAAATCCATCTGAGCCATTAGGCTCATAGAGCCGGTGCTTAATCTCTGGTTTCCATGTCACATGTGGATGAGAGTACATGGCTCCCCCTGTACGGCATGCTAGTCCATCGCAGATTAATCCCCCTGAGCAGTGCTGGTACTCATTTTACAGCTGAGTGGACTGAAGCAAGTAGAGTAAAGTGTCTTGCACAAGGACACAATGCAGCGCTGACGACGGGAATCAACCCAGTACCTTTTGAATACGAGCTTTACTCCTTAACCACCGAGCCACTCCACCTCTCTCTGAGAACACAAAAAACTACTTAAATAAATATCTTGTTCCATTCAGGAGTTATTGAATTTTAAAAGCTGCACCGTTTGTATGAAATAACTGGTGTAGAAAGTCTACTGTAGACATCTGAGTGATGTCATATCCTCACTTTCTGAACAATTTTGAATGTAATCTTTGGAAAAGTAATCATGAAATTTACACTAACTGAGGAAATTGCTTTTGTAAAATTTATTGGGGGATAAATAAAAGTAATATGACTAGATTCTTGCATTCAAGTACTCTTGTGGCAGCCATTGTTAAATTTGTTTCAAAATCTCAGAAAGTGATTAGATAAAATGCGCAAAGACTCAAATGTATGGGAGCATGTAATGTAATTACTGTAGTCTGTTTTCAGTCATTTGTACAAAATTCAAATGAAACTTGAGTATCTCCTTAAGAAACGTATGGGAGCACGTAATGTAATTACTGTAGTCTGTTTTCAGTCATTTGTACAAAATTCAAATGAAACTTAAGTATCTCCTTAAGAAACGTATGGGAGCACGTAATGTAATTACTGTAGTCTGTTTTCAGTCATTTGTACAAAATTCAAATGAAACTTGAGTATCTCCTTAAGAAACGTATGGGAGCACGTAATGTAATTACTGTAGTCTGTTTTCAGTCATTTGTACAAAATTCAAATGAAACTTGAGTATCTCCTTAAAAGAATAATTTTTTTTAACATGTTCTTCATCTTTTTGTTCCTTCTTATTGTCCTTTTATTTTGTAGAAATGACTGAATACAGAAGACTAGTTGTGACATCACATTCTCCACAAAAGTTTTTCTGTATTTCTCCTGCAATTTTGTGGCTACAAACCATTGGTGAAAATAATCAAAGAGGATCATGTTGAAGTAACTGTAGTTTTCCACCTGAAGAAAGTAAAAAATATCAGATACCAAAAAAGGTTGATAAATTTTCTTCAAAAATACTGTTTCAGTTGTTGTGCAAGTGAAGATGAGGATGCCAGCCTCCTAAAGTAGACTTTCCTCTCCACTTATTTCTACACAAATGAGACAGAACTTTTAATCGAATATCTCTTTAACGGAATAAGATATTTAAGTAGTTTTTTCACCTTGTTATGTCATTTAAATTCCTCTTTCATATAAGTTGAACTTGTCTGATCACTGTACTAATAATCCTTCAATGCATCTTTTTTGTTCATTACAGACTTTGTGGAATATCAGAGAGACAATAACTATCGCATTGGTTCGGGCGGGGGTCATTTACAAGTATGACTTTTCTATTCCTTTGGACAAGTTTTACGACCTGGTTCCTTGCCTTAGGGAGAAACTCGGAGACAAAGCAACTCACGTGGCTGCCTACGGCCATGTTGCGGACGGTAACATACATGTGAATATTGTAGCGCCAACTCTGAGTAAAGACTTTCTCGCTATGATAGAACCGTTTGTTTTTGAGTGGGTCGCTGCCACGCAAGGCAGCATTAGTGCAGAACACGGCCTCGGATTAAAGAAAAGAAACTGCATTGGTTTTAGTAAATCTGATAGTGCAGTTTTAACAATGCAGAAAATAAAGACACTTTTTGATCCGAAAGGGATTATGAATCCATATAAGACTATACCAGATAAAAGTTGATCATCTATGAGTGGGAAGCATTTATACATTTTTATCAGAATATTATTTTTGTACTCACCATGCAAAGGCAACTGAACAGATAAGTGAAGTATGTGATAGAAATTTAAACTTTGGTATATCTTTGATTTTGGAACAATTTCTCAAACTTTTTTTTCTTTTTATTGCAAGTTGAACATGCATGACCACTGATATTTCGAAGGCTCTGATGTTATTAAAAACAAGTTTATTCCATGTCAAGCTTTGTCCTATTGGTCAAATCTGTTAGCATATTACTTATGATTACTTGTGTATCATATGGGATTAAATTTATCATTATCAAAAATCGACTTGCAAAGCCTAACCAGTATTTCAATCAACTCTGTATTCAAAAAATAATTCATCCTCTTAAAAAAAATCAAAATGAATAGTTTTGCAAATTGGACAATTTGTTAAAAATCTTGATCAAAAGTATATAAAATGCGGTTATAGGAAGAATATGAAATACACTGCAGTGGAGATATTTTGTTTTTAAATGGTATCTTTATTGTCCCCTCGCCGACAAAATTGGTGAGGAGAGGAGGTTGGGAGGAGGATGGTGGAATGGCATGTGGGACAGAGGGTGAAAGGTTTTATCAACAGCGAGGAAATTTGTTTTATTCGTGATATCTGGTTAGAATAAGGAATGAAAAATTTGAGTCAATATTTCAGAATGAATTTTAGAAATTTATACTGCCAAATCAATGTGTTTATATAAATGATTAGGTTAGTGGTTAACCCTTACTCTTACCAGCACTTTTTTGAAAACACCCTTGGGAGGCGAGTCCAAGATGTGGCACCCAAAATGGCGATGAAATCGCTGCGTGGTAAAGGGGTAAAGAGCAAGCAAAATTGTGAGGAAAGCACTGATATCTTGTTCCATTCAATTATTGCAGCAGATTTTTATCTTTAAATTTCAAATCAGTTTTTGAAACAAAATTAAAGGATTTTGATACAAAATCTGTGTAAAATAAGATATAAGACTGATCATGATTCAGAAAAAAAAAAAGTATTCTAAAAAAGATAAAAACAATCTAGGCTCCTTATCCTGAAAAATTTAAGCTGATTATTCTGAAAAATTATAAAAGTTTAGGCTCATAAGCCAGGACTGGCTTTCCCACCATTTTCAGTGACTGAGATTAAGAAATGAAATTCACAGAATTACATAAAGATTTTGATGTGTTATATTTTGCATAAATTAAAAACTAATGTAAGATTGAGCAGCCATAACTCAAAACTGTACAAACTATTGTCAAAACTGTACAAACTATTGTCAAAACTGTACAAACTATTGTCAAAACTGTACAAACTATTGTCAAAACTGTACAAACTATTGTCAAAACTGTACAAACTATTGTCAAAACTGTACAAACTATTGTCAAAACTGTACAAACTATTGTCAAAACTGTACAAACTATTGTCAAAATTGTACAAACTATTGTCAAAACTGTACAAACTATTGTCAAAACTGTACAAACTATTGTCAAAACTGTACAAACTATTGTCAAAACTGTACAATCTCTTGTCAAAACTGTACAAACTATTGTCAAAACTGTACAAACTATTGTCAAAATTCCAACGTTTGAAGTTTTTGGCTCTTGTTTTTGTCTTTTCTGCTAGCTTATGCACTACAGTTTTTGACATGGCAATTAAATTGAGCATTGAATATGTATTGTTGTGGAGAATATATCATAACAAAAAATTGATGAAGTTCCGGTGCAACATTTACACTGAGGTTCTGGTTGGAACCAGAACTTTAAAATATCATGTTCCGGCCAGAACCAAGTTCCAGTGAATCTCTACTTGGTTTGGTTTGGTTTGTTGATGTTTAACGGCACCGCGACAGTCAGAGTCAAATGTGCCAAGAGGGTGTTATTATATAATGGTGTAAGAGTTAGGATAGTGATGAGATGGAAGGTTCGTAAGGAAGATAACTACTTGGTAGTTAGCTTAAATTCATGCAAAATATTTACTATTTATTTGAACTACCTTTGACTACCTCAGATGATTCAGGGATTACTGTATTGGCAAAAAGAAGAAAATGGTTCAGTGTTACAAAAGTTTATAGCTATTGCTGGTTCTAGTTTCATTAGTCCTGTTACACCGAGTTATGTAATAAACTGCGAGTAATGTAATATTTTCAGTTGAACTTGCATAAAGACAGGTTATCATGTTATTACATAACATGTAAAGTAAATTCTTTATTACACTACGTGTTTCAAAACTTTATTATTACAAACATGGGAAATTTGTATAACAAAATGCAGCAGGTTTTATTACATAACAGCAATTTTTATGACAATGCAGCATTATTACATAACAGATATTTGTATTACATAACCCAGTGGTTATTACATTACTTGCAGTTTATTACATAACTTATAGAAGTACTAATTATCTTTTCTATATGTATTTCTGGAAGTTGTGAGAGTATCATATCTAGAAGTACTAATCATATTTGTAGATGTTCTTTATGCAATTTTTAAAGCTGGACAGAAAAGGTTTGGTGTGTAACGCTTTTGTTTAGTTTATTGCACATTCATTTTTTTTTAGAGAAACTGAAATTGAATTTTATGATAATATTTTATATTGGTATGAGTGTGATTATGACAGAAGTGTAAATGAACAGATTATATATAATGAAATGCTGAGAATTATATCAACTTGCATGGTGTTTCTTTTTTATTTCGTTTTGAATAATAATGTTAACAATTCTGCAGTCTGTGAATTACGTGACGGACTGTTGATGGCCCTAGCAGACCCCCGAGGTCTCCCAGGGATCTGCTAGGGCCATTCCGCAGCCTGTGAATTACGTGACAGACTGCGGAATGGTAATATTGCAATGAATATGATATGTTGAAAGCCACAATCAAGAACTCATGGGCGATGACAGCAAGCATTCATTCATTCCTCTGTCGGGACATTAAGCTGTCAAGGGCAGTGGTGGGACTAGGGTGGGGGGCAGTTTCCTCATGAGTTCGCTTTCCCCCTTGCCCCTTGGTATGAGTGTAATTATTACAGAAGTGTAAATAAACAGAATATATGTAATGAAATGCTGAGAATTATATCAACTTGCATGGTGTTTCTTTTTTATTTCGTTTTGAATAATAATGTTAACAATTCTGCAGTCTGTGAATTACGTGACGGACTACAGATGGCCCTAGCAGACCCCTGAGGTCTCCCAGGGATCTGCTAGGGCCATTCCGCAGCCTGTGAATTACGTGACAGACTGCGGAATGGTAATATTGCAATGAATATGATATGTTGAAAGCCACAATCAAGAATTCATGGGCGATGACAGCAAGCATTCATTCATTCCTCTGTCGGGACATTAAGCTGTCAAGGGCAGTGGTGGGACTAGGGTGGGGGGCAGTTTCCTCATGAGTTCGCTTTCCCCCTTGCTCGGAGAAAATTTTCTATGGGTGAAACCTTTTGTCCAATCTATAGACCATTGCTCCCTATGAAACAAAGCTGCCCCTCTCTTGCCTCCTGCGTCAAAATCCAGGCATGACCACTGATCAATGTAGGGATCAGATACACAAATGCTGGACTACCTACAGTAAGAAACTACTACGTTCTAGGGGTAGTGTTCTTCATGTATCTGAAGTTGCGACCCAATTGATCATCTTGGTACTGACAACATCCTCCACTTTAACCACAGATATTGATAACAAAACATGATCACATGAATGTTTTATGTCAAACAGATCTTCCATTTTTGTACGCTAAAAACAATTTTTTTTCCTCAGCAAAATTAAATAACATATCTTTAGGGGTCCATCCCCAGACTAGGCTGTCTGCCAAAACCAATCTCTCTTACACGATGAAAAGCATCCCTTGCAATTCCCATGACATCCTCAAAGAAGTATATAGTTCTCAATAATGTAGAAAACTTAGAGTATTAATCTCTGTACACTTTTGTTCATTTTCATATTTTACAGGAACTTTTGACAGCATTCTCTTGCAGTGTTCCCCACTGTTTGCCCCGTCCACTGGTGCTGCAGGCGTGCACATTAGTCTTGATCCCTTACTCTGCAACCAGAAGGTTCGCAAATTCTGAAGGAAAAAAGCATGCAATAGTGCTTCATTATGACACTTTTTCACCTGAAATAAATGTGGCTATGAGAGGGGTGGGGTGAGTGTGAGGGACAATATTTTTCATCACATGGTCTGACTGCAAACTGTTTATCACTGTTTCTAACAAGACTTATTCACCAGATTACCCACCCAAGTGAGACTGCCCCCAAAATTGTGGCGCTGGTGATCAGGGCTGTAATTCCTGTGCGATTTGTCCTTTTTCGGGCAAAATAAAAAATATATACATCACTGTCACCCTACTTTGTGGAAGAAACGCTTGACCCCATGTCCCCACCCCCACCCCTCCCCTCCTCCTCCAATTTGTGAAGGAGAATTACCGCCCTGCTGGTAACGCTCGCTATGGAGTGCACACTTTTGAAAACGTACCTTCGTAATTGATGACGCCATTCTGATCAATATCGGCCTCTGCAAATATTTCTTTCGCTGTCGCCTCCAATTTTCGGTCACCGATTTTGCGAAAAATGTTTATAATTTCTCGAGAGCTGATAAATAAATTTACAAAACATGGGATTGCTAAAATCATCGATGACAAGCAATCATCAAATCATGAAGGTCAATATTTCCATGATCGATAATTGTGGCCATGCCCCTAAGCTATCTTTGATTCATAAGCGTTCCTTCAGACACGTGACCATGATTGACAATTCTCATGAAAATTGGGGATAACATTCTTTCAAGCAGTGTATTTTTTTTACTACCCTCTTAAAAGTGTGTGTTTTGGGGGAGGGCGGGATTCCCTATCCCAGGAAATGACGAACCTGATGATTGACAGAATGTCCTTACTGAATATTTGAGGAGTTGCTGGATGACAGATAAGCGTGTAAGCCTACGCATGGTTGGGATTTGCCTACAGAAAGTGTGTGTGTGTGAAGAAGGGGGAGGGGGAGGGGGAGGGGGAGGGAAGTGGGGGGGATGATGGAGGGGAGAACAGAAGGGGCCACAAATTAAACACAATTTAATGTCTACCGAAATTGAGGGGACATCAAATCACACTAAGAGACAAACAATTACAATGCAAGATATACATGATTGAAGCGCCAGTTTGGATATAAAGCTGGTTCATTTGATCTGAATGGACACTTTATAGAGTTAGAAACTAAACAGTGATGAAACTACCACATTTTATTCTATTACGGAATATATTTAAGTTAAAAGTTAAAAGCTCGGTCTCATTTATGTATAAACGACTGAAACCAGGCAAGTTGTGATGGTACATCATCACATTCCTTAAAGTTTGTATGTATTTTCTTGCATATTTCCAGATCTGCAGATTGTGGTTTGAAAACCATTGGATATGTCAGGAAGCTATTGAAGCTAACCTAATAGAGAAACTATAATCTAATAGAGAAACTATAATCTAATAGAGAATCTATAACCTAATAGAGAAACTATAATCTAATAGAGAAACTATAATCTAATAGAGAAACTATAACCTAATAGAGAAACTATAACCTAATAGAGAAACTATAACCTAATAGAGAAACACTAACCTTATAGAGAAACACTAACCTAATAGAGAAACTATAACCTAATAGAGAAACTATAACCTAATAGAGAAACTATAACCTAATAGAGAAACTATAACCTAATAGAGAAACTATAACCTAATAGAGAAACTATAACCTAATAGAGAAACACTAACCTAATAGAGAAACACTAACCTAATAGAGAAACACTAACCTAATAGAGAAACACTAACCTAATAGAGAAACTATAACCTAATAGAGAAACTATAACCTAATAGAGAAACTATAACCTAATAGAGAAACTATAACCTAATAGAGAAACTATAACCTAATAGAGAAACTATAACATAATAGAGAAACTATAACATAATAGAGAAACTATAACATAATAGAGAAACTATAACATAATAGAGAAACTATAACATAATAGAGAAACTATAACATAATAGAGAAACTATAACATAATAGAGAAACTATAATATAATAGAGAAACTATAACTATAAAGGACCATAAGGAATTGTTGTGAAACAAAATTATGTTTGTTTGTTTGTTTGTAGAGGACTTAATGGCACCACGACAGCGAGTGTCAATTTGTGTTTGAGAGGTAAGATTATTCCAGAGGTAGGAAGGAAAGAATACAGAGGGAAATTGAGAGAAACACGAGAACTAAAAGCCAGAAATTCTGAAAGTAAATTTGAAATACAGTATACTGAGTAGACTTTCCACACCATTTATTTCTACATAAGAGAGAAGTTTAAAATATCTCCCAAACGGAATAAGATATTGATAGATTATTTTGTCTTTACCCATTTGAAGAGGACTTAATCGCTCCGTTTGTTGTCTGTTTTGGGGATTTTTTTGCCGTCAACATATCTCAAGAAGTGAGGATTGGATTTGGATTAAATTTTGATTGTGTTTGCTGCAGAAGGAAGAGGGGATTAAAAATTGAGACATATTGGGATATGGGAAGTGCACAAATGGAGGGGTGTGGATGTTTTTGGATGAGATCTCACAAGTCTTCTAATTAAAACTTTCTAATGGAATGTGCTGAACATTGAATTCAAGCTCTGAAAGGATTTCCAAACAATCCATTTTCTACACTCTAAAGAAACTCAAATCTACTGTGGTTGGGTATCAAAGGAAATAAAATTAAATGTTTTTCAAGGCCTGAATGAAAAAGAATGGAATGGAAAAGGATGGAATGTGAATCTTGTCTGAAAAGAAACAATGATTGCTAAGCCGGAATGAAACTGAAACAATCAAGGTAGACAGGAGTGGAAGCCGAACATGGAAGAAAATGGCACGGGAATTAAAGATGTTTCCTCAAATTTGACAGAGGTATCCCAAACATTGAAGGAATTTGAAAGAAACCGAAACCGAAAATTGCCCCAAACGAGAAATTTTTCAAAATTGCACGAGAATGAAAGAAATTTCGCAAACATTGAAAAAGATATCACAAATATTGAAGGAAATTTCCCTAAAATTGAAAAAAAATTGATCAAAAATCAAGAAAAAGAGCCCCAAAATAAAGGAAATTTTCGGAAAATTGCACACCATGAAGGAATATTTCTCAAAGATCGAATGAAATTTCCCGAAAATTAAAGAACATTTGCATAAACCGTGACTAAGAATTATCTCATTCAGGGTAAAAAGATATAATCGTGAAAATATCAGGGGACCATGGCCCCGACTCTCTGAATCCACCCTTGAGGGTAGATACCTGGATACTGTAAGCCTGAAGTATTTATATTGCAAATGACAAATACTGATAAGAATTTAGAAGTGGGGAAGAGATTTGGGGATACAAATTAATGGTAGGATTTCTGAGATAGATTGTAGGCCTATTGGTGATGAGGTTGAACTTAAAATGTTTTAGACATGCTGGAATTATTAAACGGGCGGAGGTACGCACTCTACAGAGTGCCAAAATTCTAGTTCTCTTGGGTTTTTGTACCTTACGTGAATAAGAAGACTCACTCAATAGTTCCACTTCCGTCCCTGTCAAACACAGCGAATGCCTCCTTGATATCCTCTCTACGCCTGGTTTCAATAATGCACCTCGCTAACGCCTCTAGAAAATTGGGGAACTCAATCAATCCATTGGCTATGGGAAAAATTTAGAATAGTAGTTCACGTAACATCATGAAAGATTCCTTTGAAGAAATATATGTCTTACACGAAGATTAGTATAGCAGCCTATAGACAGTAACTTGATTAAACTCTGATACGTATGTTTTCTTCTGTCTGAAGGTTCATGTGGGGTGGGGGCGGTTAATGGGGCATGTAAGCTTGAGAGTAAGTGGATTGGACCAGGCAGGATATTTGCTTTACGTGGGAGAGAAATTGGTGATGCCGGGGCAGGTGAACAGATGAGGGGGCAGGTGCACAGATGAGTGGGCAGGTACACAGATGAGGGGGCAGGTGCACAGATAAGGAGTAGGATTATTGGGATAGGATGAGGAGATGAAAGTTAGAGGAAAGAATGTTGGGTAGAAAATGGCATGATGATTAGTAGATGGAGAAATTGGGATGAGGGTGGGATGGCATGTGGGACAGGGTGGGATGGCATGTGGGACAGAGTCAAGCGGAGCACAATAATAAAGTATATTTTTCACCCAAACAAGGGTGGATCCAGGATTTTCAAAGAGGGTCTTAAGTCAAGTCGTGAAAATGGTCCTAAATTTGATGGTGTGTGTGATCGATACACTATAGGCATGTACAAATACGTGTAGAGCTGTAGAGCGAGTGGGCCACTATATATTAAAGGGTGCATTTTGTTTTCAAGATAAACTTGACTTTTAAAGAAAACTTTCAAGATAAACTTGAATTTTGAAGAAAACTTTGCAAATATTGGCCAAAATTCTTGAAAATTAAAAGAAAATTTCCCAAAATTTGAAGAAAAAAAAACTGCACAAAAATGACGGAAATGAAAAATAGCTTCTCGAAATTTGAAAAAAAGTTTCCCGAAAATGATAAAAATTGCACAAAAAATTGAAGCAAATTTCGCAAAAATAAAGGATATTTTACGAAAATTGAAAGAAATTTTCCAAAATTGATAGAAATTGTTCGAAAATTAAAAACAAATAAATACAAAGAAATTGCACGAAAATTTAAGCAAATTTCACGAAAATAAAGGAAATTTTAATATGAAATCTGACTCTTAAAAATCAATTCATTTGACTTTCATTATTTAGAAGGGTGGGGCGGAAAGGGGGCACAAAATTTACTGGGTCAAAAACATGCATATTCAACTTTCAGAGAGGAAAATTGAATAAATTCAAGTGACTTCTCAGAAACTGGTTGAAAATAATGATCCAGTTTGATTTTGCAGGGGTTTAATGACACTTCTAAATGCTCTTGAATCAAATTTAATTCAAATCCAATTATCAGTTCTTGGGATATCTTGATGACAGACAAACAGGACGAAAACATGCCCCCCCCCCCCATTTGCACCCTTCCCCAATATATCTTTAATTATTACCTCTTCTTCCTTAATCAGTAACAAAACCGCTCGCCAAATTTGATCCAAATCCAATCATCAGTTCTTGAGATATTTTGATGACACACAAGCAGACAAACAAATTTTCAAAGGCAAAAACATAACCTGATGACCTTCGTTCAACTTCGATGGCGGAAGTAATGAAGAGAACGAAATTGAAAGGACTTATTGCCTTCTTAATATTGGTGTGTGGTTTTGTTACTGCTTAAGAAAGAAGTGATTACAATTTGAGACATTGGAACAGGGGAAGGGTAGAAATGAGGAGTGGGGACATGTTTTTGCCTCGGTGTGTTTGTCTGTCATCAAGATATCTCCAGAACTGTTGATTGGATTTGAATTAGATTAGGTGTGTGGTTTTGCTACTGCGTAAGGAAGAAGTGATTATTGTAGGCATTGGAACAAGGGAAGGGTAGAAATGAGGGGTGGGGACATGTTTTTGCCTCGGTTTGTTTGTCTGTCATCAAGATATCTCCAAAACTGACAATTGGATTTGAATTAAATTAAGTGTGTGGTTTTGCTGCTGCTTAAGGAAGAAGTGATTAAAATGTGAGATATGTTGCAACAGGGGAAGGGTGAAAATGGAGGGGTGGGGATATTTAAGGTGAATTTGTCTGACATCAAGATATCTCCACAACTGGTGATAGGATTTTGAATAAATTTGGTGTATGGTTTTGTCAATGTTTTATGAAGAAATGATTAAAACGTGGGACTAATTGTAATAGGGAAAGGGCAGAAATTGAGGGGTGGGGATGTTTTAGGATGAGATCTGTCAAGACTAAGATGTCAAGACGAAGTTGAAACTTTCCAATGGAATGTGCTAAACAATGACTTTGCGCTCAGAATGAAGATCCAAACAATCAATTTTCTGGACTCAAAGAGACTTACAACAAATGTTTTCTAGAATCAATGAAATGAAACAATTGGTTTCTGGCATGAATGGAAAACGATGGAAGGTGAATCTTAGCTGAATAGAGCTCAAACAATGATGCTTTTCTTGAATAAAACTGAAAACAATGGTATGGCCTTGGAAGAAATCCAGTCAGAAAAAAATCTTCCAAGTGTTCAGATTGCAAATGTTCATTACAGATCAAAACTTGGGGATGAATTTTGGTGGGCCTAGGATTTCTGGGGTAGATTACATTGGGCACGTTGGGTATGGGGATCAAATGAACTCTAAAATAAGCATGTTGGAATTGCAACGGGGCGCAGGTATGCGCTCTAGAGAGTGCTAATATTCTAGTTTTAAAATATATTTTCACCGGATTCATGGAGATAATGTACAGATGTATCTTCAAAAAGGGTCCACCGCATGTCCCCGAAATGCCGAATGGTGCTTGTTACAAATCATCTTGCAATTTTTTATATAAATATTTCTGTTTTCGAGAAATTATTGAAGGTAAAAGAAGCTCGCATATGAGGTCATGACCCCGGACACCACCCCCCCCCTCCCTATGGATCAGCCCTTGCTATAGGGCTATGTATTTTATTTTCAACGGCCCGAGCTTGACACCCAGTGATGCATGGTGCAAGAATTTGTCCAGTGGGAAGGGATATAGCATTCCGACAAGGGGATGAATTCGAAAAATATGTTACTACTTTCATACAATATTTTTCTATAGTATCACCCCGACAAATTGGCAAATTAATCCCCGGCAGGGGTAGAGATTCTTCGAACGAGAGAGTCTGGATTCTGCACCTGATATCACCCCCTGCTGACACTTACCGTCCTCATCAAGTTCATTAGTTAACTTATTTATTTCCGATTCACATAGATTTTGTCCCAAGGATTTCATGACTTCGGTGAGTTTCTTTGTTGGGATCGTGCCATCGTCATATTCATCGAATTTAGCAAATCCCAGCTTTATTTCTGAAAACAAAGAATATAAAGGAAACACTCTTTAAACACGTTCTAAACAAATAAGAGATCAGGGAGGGAGATGTATCTTGCATCCAGTAGCGGTGGCGGCAATTTCTTTTCAACATTGGGGGCAGGGGTGAGCCCAGACAGTAGTGTAGCCATCCATATATGCTTTATATAAGGCTTCATTTTTTAGGGGGAAACAAAATTATTGGGGTATGTCCTCTGTCCCCCGGAATCGCCGCCAATGTCCAGAAGCGTATTTAGGGTGTTGTAGAGTAAATTCGGAAATTGTTAAATAGATTACTCATCAAAAAGTAAACTTCAGAAGGTATACCCTGTTTGATGGCAGATTCCCCAATGAATTGCAACGTTTGGTGAAAGCAAAATTTAACATTGGGATTGTTCTAATTGTTCTAAACCGGAAAATGTTGTTTCTTGCCCCTCTATGACAGATAATCCTTCTGACCCCCTCCCCCATGCTTTGGGAATCTTTTAACTGCTCAAGGATTACTTTAACGTCGAAAAATGACAAAAGTGCCTCTTTTGAAAATGAAAAGTGCTCCCAATTACTGCCAAAGGTGCAATGTACTGCATGGCAGAATTTGCGCATGTTTTGTATAAAAAAATAATTTAAAAGTATATAATTATTACAAAAGTGTCCCTTTCAAAATGAAGCTCCCCCTAAATTGCTGACCGTCTGTTGTCAGTCTCATGTAAGGGAAGATTGTGCCCTAGTTGGAAAAGTGCTCCTTTCATAAAATTAAAGTGCCCCTTTTGCCAAGTTCTGCCCGAATAAAGGCACGACTCAAACTTGAGTACATGAGCCAGTTATGTGCGGAGGGAGAGGAGGGGTGGAAGGGGGGGGGGTAAGTTAAGTAGTCGCTTAAATATATCTGAGCTTGTAACTTGCATAGCAGTTTCATGTCCATCTTATATGAAAGAGGACTTCAAAAGAAGCAAAATGGTGAAGAAACTATTCAAAAATCTTTTTTTTCTTCCGTGAAGGAGATATCTAAGTTTACAGTTTGGGATCATTTGTGTAGAAACGACTGAAATCCGACTAGATGTGATGTCATAGCCTCAGATTCCTCGAAGTCTCTATGTATTCTATCATATTTTGCACTGTGATTTTGTGGCTTAAAATCCATGGGCTATGTCAAAAAAGTAGTAAAACTGAATCTAGGAAGGGTATATACAATATACCACTTGAAAAAAGTTCGAAGAAAAATAAGTTAAATAGTGAAAAAATTGAGTAACTGTTTAAAATACATTAACAATTGTTAAGAATGTGAGGATGAAGACACATATAGACTTACTACACCAGTCATTTTTACACAAGATAAGACAGAGCTTTAAACTTGAATATCTCCTTAACGGAATAAGATTGATGAATGCCGACGACGACGAGTGAACTTTGGTTATGATAGTAACAATGCTATCACGAAACGCTTAATACGACCTGGACGAGAACACAGGCACGACGTACGGACAGACATAACATCGATTACCAAGTCAATGTCCACGACCACGCCAGTTATGGTACTCTGGCGTGTCTACCCAACCCAGGCTTGAACCCGGGGCCTCGTGGTCTGTAGACAGGTATGATAACCGCTACACCACAGTAGGTAGATGAGATTGATGAACGCTTTCTTCACATATTTATTTAGTTTGAAGTCCTCTTTCATTGTAAAATGGACATGCTTTACTGAACTAATTCTTTAATTATCTACAGACTAAGGGATATGTATATAACTTATGAACTTGGGAAGCATGTACCCCACACAGAGCTTCCTATACACCCTGGTTTCGAGGATTGGTGATATCAAACAGTCAAGCAACTGTTAAAATTCTATTCAAGTAGTAGTGTCTCATTCAGATATAAGTAATGCTTGTAGCTTTGATGGTTTAACCATTGTTTGCAACAAGCATCATGACGTCATCTATTTTGGGTTGTAACATTCAAGATACAGGCACGTGCATGGAGCATGGGGGATGAGAGAATGAGAGATATCCCATATTAAAGTATTTGTTATACATTAATTTCCGAGCGTTTTTGGTGTTTTTGGGGTGAGTTCGGATGTGGGTGCTTCCCTTTTTTCCGGTGTGATAGTAAATTCCCCCTCCCCCCTCCCCCGTAAATTTGGGCCCCTCGGACCTTATTTGCTAAGGAATGTCTAGTGAATTTGGTTCCATTCGAACTGATTTTACTAGGTAATTTACTGGTGTGTCTGTACGGTTCCTTCAATTAATTTTGTGTACTGAAATGATAAGCTAAAAAGTGATAAGTGATAAGCTAATACACTAAAGAAAAAAAGGCGTGCTTGACGCAAAACGGCAGTGAGATTTAGTGTGAAGGGAGAAGAACGGCTTTTTCTTGCAAAAGGGGGACAAGTTGTTGTCTCCATATTTCATAGGAAAGAAGGGCCAGGGCCCAAATTTTCTAGCGGACCGTTTTTACTATGAGGGAGAACCAAATTCACTGGATGGCTACGGTTTAATTTTCTGGGAGGGGGGGGGGGAAATTTCCTAGGAAATAAGGGCGGGGCCAAAATTTACTGGGAGGGGGGGGGGCAAAAATTACTTTTACACCGGCCACTGAGCAGAGTTTTTCGCTATGTGCGTATTTAAACGTAAACTGTGTATAATTGGTCAAACTTTCATATGTATTACTTACCATTGATTTCTCCCTCTGTCAGTTGGTCAGCATATGATGCATTGGCCTGAGTATTATTGAAGGAGAGAAAAGGAAAAGCAAAGAGCAGTGCCATTACCAAGGTATGACTGCTGTATCAACAGCTACAATTAGTTTATTCAATTTTGAGTATTTTTTGAATTTTGAAGAAAAAAAAAGTATTCGTTTTCGAGTTATGGCGGATCAAATAGAAATAGTGCTTATTTTCTTATTTGCACACACTTAATCACCTTGTATTTGTTTCATTATTGGTCCGGAAGCATGCCTATTAATATGAACATTCATAACACACGAGAATATTGAAATCATGCAGCCATAGTGTTCAGATGTTGCAACAGAATGTCATAGTTTCTAATTCATGTACTTGAAATATTACAAATCATTGTGTTGAAAAACATTTGAATTTTCAAAATGGCCGTTTCGCGCCTAACAGCCTATCTATATTGTCTATTTATTTAATTTTTCGAAAACGGTATGGTGAACATATCAAACGAAAGTGGAAAAGTTGTTGCCATGTCAGTTGTGAAAGTATTTTTAAAAGTTTTACGTTTCCCCTATCAAAGATATTTTCCCCAGACGTATTTTAAATTTGAAAAATGTAAGATTGCATAAGGCTTTAACGTTAGGATTGCAAAGTATCATAGAAAATATCATAAAATGGCGGCTTCCATGTAGCAAAATGTTCCCATTAATAGGAACATTTATGTTTCCATTAATAGGCATGCTACTGGACTAATAATTTCAGTACATAGCAAGTATATCAGACCATAACGTAAGTACGATAATGTGGTAAGATTTCACTGCTATGCCACTTACAGGTTACATGAGAATGTAAATGAAATTGACTTTACTTCTTGATACAGGCATGCATGCGGCTTACATCTCCCCTTAACTGCTTATGTGGGTAACTCATTTTCACCAACTTTGACCTAGAGGTACCATGCATGCTTGTTGTTGGCATAGGCCTAGTAGATGTATATCAACATCAATACAATTTTGCTTTTATTTCTTATTATAAAAAGTATAAGTTCCGAGTAGAATACTCAGTTTGAAGATTGTAATAATTGCAAAATTGGACAGTTTTTAATCGATTTCGAATTAAATTATAGCTATTTTCATTCATCTTACTAAAGTTTTAAGCAATTGAGCTAATATATCATTTATCTATTTATACAAAAATTAATGGTGTAACTTCAGGGGTCACTTGGTGGAGGGGGATAGATCATCCGCTGCGACATGTATGAAAGGAATTTGTTGGTTCATTTGTCCCATTGTCGGAAATTTATGTGATTTATGATTCTAAATTTTCTTATTTTTTACCCACGCGCAGACGTTTTTTACTGTGATGGGCCATTTGCCAGCCCAGCAACGTTTGATTTGGAGGAAAAAAGTTACTTTCAAGGGGTACATTTATCTCATATACCGTACGTTTTTCTTATTAAAATACCCCGTGTTGCGCTGCTTTTACTTTAGGGTTTCACTGTCTAACGATGCCATTTTCAAGTTGCTAATCAATTGGCAGATTATAATAAGTATAAGTTCCGAGTAGAATACTCAGTTTGAAGATTGTAATAAATGCAAAATTGGACAGTTTTTAATCAATTTCGAAGGAAAATATGGCTATTTTCATCACAAGTGAAAATTGTTTTAATAGTTTAAAAAGCCCTGTTTGCATTATTGTACTTTTCTGACTCATTAACTTAACATGTTCTCATTTGTTCGATTTTTTGGTTTGGTTTGGTTTATTGATGTTTAACTGTACCGCGACAATCAGAGTCAAATGTACTAAGAGGGTGTTGAAAAATCAAGGTGCAAGAGTTAGGACGGAGCTGAATGGGAGAGAGAAAGGGAATAGGAAGGAGATACAAAAAAATATATAATGAAAATAAAGGTGTAAATAAAGGTAATAAAAAGGAAAGAAGGATAGGAAGAAAATGGGGAACGTGAGACTAATGATTAGATCAGGTGGAATAAGTTGCTATTGTGGAGGAAGGTGATAATGTTGGAGGAGGTATTGTTCTTGAAGAGATCAGAAATGGAGGTGGAGGAGAATGGAATGATCTGGAGTTGAGGTATACAGAACATCTTAAGAGAATATGCTTGATTGAGAGCTCGGTATTGCAAGTAGGGCAGAGAGGTTTGGGAGAGCCTGATAGGAGGTAGCTGGGTGAGAAAGGAGTGACCAATATGTATGCGGGTGATGACAACGTCCTCTCTACGATTACGACTTTGTAAGGGAGGGTTGATCCTTACTTTGGGATTGATAGTGTGGGAGTTTGTAACTAGTCTCAAGATTGCAGGAGTCTTGCCAGGTCTCTCTGATGTACCTGGAAATGTTGAAGCGAAAGTCAGAGTGAGGAATAAGGATTGATGAAATATGGTTCGACAGAGCGTTGTTGGCTACTTTGTTGGCCCTGGGATACAGACGTAACTGGGGATTTAGAAGAAGATAATTTTCTTCCCAGAGGAAGAGAGAGAAAAAGAAAAAAAAATTGTTTAAGATTTGTAAGATAAGTGGATTAGACCAGAGCATGTTAAGGATGCCTGTAAGAACTGATTCGGAGTCAAAGAAGATGACGAAGCGGGGCGGAGTAGTCGTGGAAGTGTCTACTGAGTTGGCACTATTAGGAGCGGAAAAAGGTTGGGTTGTGAAGAGCTTTCGTGTAGGATGTGAGGCCTAGGAAGATTTCGGTTTGTTGGTGAGGAGGTATGACCCAGGTGGGGTGGGAGGGATAGTGTGCCCCTGATATAGAGAAAATGCAGTGAATTTGGCTATGGGGAGGTAGTGCATCCAGATACCAAAAGGTGGAGGAATGTGTTGGTTGAGATTAAAGAGGTTGGTGAAGGAAGGAGAGCGGATAGAATGGAAACAAGGGTTCTGTGGGTCAGCGAGGATGCTCACTGATCTGTTCGAATAAGGATTAACCGATTTTTCTAAGCCGTGATCGATCCGTTACTGAATGTTACATTTTGCAATTGAAAACGTTCTAAATTGCTGAAATACGAGTTTACGTTACTTACTATGATACTATACAGCTAGTAGATGTACGTTTTGAACAATTATTCATGAAGTTTCTTAAATTCTTTAAAAAATATATTCTCGTGAATTTTCATTTTCATACATGTGACGGAGCACTAATAAAGACACAATTGGTGTAAAGATCATGCTTATATCTTAGAAATGAAGCAAATTTTCCAAAAATGAAAGCAAAATTTCTCGGAAAAATAAGGAAATTCCCCAAAATTAAAAAAATCATCAACAAAATTGAAGAAAATGAAGGAAATTTTCCAATAATTGAAGCAAATTTCCCGAAAATGAAGAAACATTGCAGAAATATTTCCCAAAATGAAAGAAATTTCCCCCAAAATGAAGGAAAATTGAAGAAAAATTTCCCGAAAATGAAAAAAAAAATCACGAAAATAAGCAAATTTCTCCCAAAATAAAAGCAAATTTCCTAAAAAAGGAAGGGAATTCTTCGAGAAAAAAAAAAAATCCAGAAAATAATGAGAATTTCCCGAGAATTTCACTGAAAGGAAGGAAAATTGAGGAAATTTGAAGGAAATTTCCACAAAATGAAAAAAAATTCCCAAAAAGAGTGAAATTTTTCGAAAATTGAAGGTGATTTCCCGAGTCTGTTACTCAATGCTACCTAACCTGTTGAGTTGACGATCTTAATTTATTATGTATTATCTATATATTCCTTTCATAGGGATATTTTCCAGGGAAAAATCTCACCACTTGGGGAGGGGGGAGAGGGATCATAAGGAGCGGAGGGGAATTCACACCCCTTCCCCCCTCACACACACACACACTTAGTATGTTACAAAAACCTCGGGATATCATGTAGTTCTTAGAAATATATAGTCTCTTTTAAATTATTGGAATGTTTTATTTTCAATATACTTGGGATAGAACATGAACTTTACATAAACATGTTTTTCCAATCTGCTCATCTGCTCATGTACCTTACACTTTATAAGTAAAAGAACAAAATCTGTGAATACACACAAAATTGTCTTGAATTTGCCTTTATTGACATCACATGTACATTGCGAGGTCACTTTTCCACACACTAATAAAATCTTTGAAATACAAAACTCATGATTTTTACACCAATTTGTTTTTTCAGGGAAATATTCCTTTAAAAAGTTAAGTGATAATCACCTACATTAATGAAAATATATCGATGATAATATAGCATTAGAAACACAAACTCACCATAGCTGTTATCTGTGCTCAAGGAATTGCTTTGCCTTATGAATTATAAGCGGGTGATTATTTGACGGGCATTCCAAGCGTGTTTTGCATCAAATTATTGGAGCAAGGAAAGTTGCAGGGTGTGTAAAGGCACGAAAGCCATCCAAGCGCTTCAGTGATAAAAGAAAAAAAACAGTGGTTGGAATTACTGACCCATTAGTCCGTATAAAGGATAATGTATTCGCTTTTGGTCATTGTAACAGAGAGATTTAATCTTCTTCAACTCTTCTTAGCGAAAAGAAGACCTCGATAAAAGTTCACCCAATTCAATCATTTGAAAGCTAAGGAATATGGGCGTGCAGAGGCAACATAACATAGCTAAATTCATTACACAATTAAACATCTTAGTATAGCAAAAACATACCATACAAATTGGTTAGGCAATGGCCATTTTACAGCGCTTTTACATTTCGGGCATCATTTATCATATCGTATGCAAATTTTGTGATGTATTACTGGGGGGCTTTGTTATTTTCTTTGGTAAACATTTGCTTTTTATATGTTGAACGTTTTAATTACTTAGAAGGTATGCAGCAAAATCTGATCGAACGTGTTAGAGCCTTTGCCATGCCTCTAGTAAAAATTAGGTGGGATTTGAATTTCCTGTCATTTTCAGTGACTAAGAAGGAAAGACATTCAAAGAATAATATACAGATTTTGAGATGTTCGCCCTGTCTTTTTAAAGATAAAACAGTCATGTACAGCCTAGTACATCATCACATTTTGCATGAATGTTTAATACTCTTTCAACCAATACTAAAAGAGTAATTTAAACACGTTTATTAGACGTTTATCGGTCGAAATTTGCTTAGACTGTTAGAGAGCCTAAATCTCCAAAACCAAGAGAAAAGAGCGGTACAAAATTGGTCGGAAATGAGACGGAATGAAACATGAGGTATTTTAGAGAAATAATTCACTTGCAGCTCTTTCACCAATAGACATCGCTACAAAAGAAGCTTGGGATTAAAAAATATATAGGTTTGGTGTAAAGATGAAACAAGATGGCAATCCACGGAGTTGCTGACCTTATCGCCTCTGCCACATATAATTTGTAAAATGATCTAATGTTTTTTTCTTCTTCAGGAAACATGACATGAAATATAACATTTTATATCAATTACTAAATCTCTGACCTTTAAATGACATGTCCCATTATGTGCGAGGCACAACAATGCATCACCTTCCACCAACCCACCA